>JAULJZ010220672.1:0-17223 GCA_032270985.1 Heliamphora pulchella
TAAGTATACAAGTTGTTTATGGGCTTAAAACATGATTTGGGTGAAATCTATCTTATGGTTGTTGTTGGAAATGATTTGATTTGAAAAAGAAAAAACAAGGGTTTGATTTGGGCCAAATTCATGAAAAATTGGGGGTTTTTAGGTTGGAGACTCGAATGATAAAATTGATTGAGTTTTTGGACAAATTGAGGTTATGTTAACCTAGTTGTGCATAAATTTTAAAAAATTTACAAGATGCATAAAAACGGTGGATGTTGGATTGGGGATTTTCTGTAGATTCGATGAATTATTGAATTCGAATCATATGAGATGTTGATTTGGAAGTTTGACCCGTGTTATTCAAATAAATGAATCATGACAACGTTTAATATGATCAAGAATTGAAATTCACGTAATGATTGATTGGTGTTTGGATTAATTAAATCCAAATGTAATGTGAATGAGAACAAAGCGTGTATTTAAATAACTCAACCCTAAGTGTGTTGGGTGTTGACGAGAGGAACCATATTTGGGTTGGACTCGCATTGATTTTAATGTAAATGATCTAATTAAGGTACCATATGATTAGATTGGATAATTAAGTTTGGGCACGAGTTATTCCTCGGTGAAAGATTGAAAACTTGCGCAATGTGAGGTAGGCCCTTCCTTCAGGTTAATCCCTATAAAAGTGTGCTCTTAGGTTGCCCACCCTTCGATGTTTTCAAGGCAAACCGAAAATATGTGCTTTTTGTGTCGGGATATAGAATGAATATTTATTCATCGAGCCTCGCGTGGCTTGGTTGTGATAACTACGGCAAGGTCTATAGGCATCATCCGAGTTATAGTACTTAATTAAATTAATAATTGGTTTGGGTTTGAAAAACCTTGGTTAATAGTTGAGAGTAATTGAAAGTATGAAAACCGTGAATGGAATTAGGTTTGCAAAACCTTAATTGAACGATTAGAAATTATGGTAAATGTAGATGGTAATTGGGAATGTGAAACATCGAGCGGTTTGAAAATAATAAGGAAGTGAAAAGGGTAAAACTATAGTGTTGTGTTTAAATAGAATAGGTTTGATTATGAAAATCCAGTTATGTGAATGAGATTTTGTTTGAAAATGAACTTAGTTTTTGAATAAAACTACATGGTGCATCTCACATAGTCATTCTCGCATGTCATGCATTCGTTCATCTTTAGTCTATTTGCTACGAGTCACGGCTCATGTTATTTAAACACATTTCAAGTGATAAAGAGGAGCATGTAATCAAATGAGAAGAACGAACGTGGTGACCTCTTAGGTTATTTTGGTTAGAGTTGGTTATTATCATTGTAATTATTTTGTTATTCTCGAGAATTGTAGTTGAGTTGGTGGAATTCATTTGTAAGGCCCTAAGGCTGTAGATTCATGATTTGCATGCATGTGAGATCGTCGGGTTCTTATTCGAGTTGATTTCTCGATTTTCGTATGAAATTCAATGGTTTAGAATGATGATTTTTAAGTTTTGAAAAGTTTGAGGTTATTTTAATATTAAATGTATGTTTTAATTTCAAGTTTTTGGTTATATCTTGAGCATGTCACACTCCCTTTTTTTTCACACACTTTTTAAACTATTGCTACGCATTTTTTTTAACTCACCCATTCTTCTCTCTTTTGCTAACAATTTTTTTTTCTTTGTTAACCAATTTCTCCTCCATTTGTTTTTTTTTTTTGTAGGAACATGAACACTTTTGGAGACAGTTACTTTGCCTGCTGTTGATGACTTGTTACTTTACCGTCATTGGTGACTTGTTACTTCTGCCACTGCCATTGGTGACTTGTTTTTTTCGCTATCGTCGGTGACTCATTACTTTACCACCGTTGGTGACTCGTTACTTCTATCGCCGTTAGTGACTTATTACTTATGTTGCCACCGTTGATGACTCGTTACTTTGCCGCCGTTGGTGACACGTTACTTTTACTGTCGTCATTGGTGACTTGTTACTTTTCTGCCGCCGTTGGTAACTTATTACTTTGCAGCCATTGGTAACTAGTTACTTCTTTCACCGTTGATGACTTGTATTGCAGCAAACGGAGGTAAATGACATTCTTGTTCCATGTGTTCCCAACTATCAATCGTACCATGTTAGAATCACACCTGCACTTTACCTCTATGTCTTGTAAATTGATGGCACAAATGCACTTTATTCGCTCAGTCCAGACATCCATTCCGCAAGAAAAAAGTTGAAACAGCAAGGCTTTCCACAGCAATAGCAGCTCTCTCTTCTTTTTGTTGAATTGCAGAAGGTGATCTTCTTATTAGTACCATTTAATGTTTTCTTTAAATAGCATTGCTTTCCACATCTCACATTAAATGTGCAGCAAATGAACTTTATTATTAAATCTTCTCTTCTTTATGTTTTTTTTATGTTCAATTTCTACACGATTTTATGATTCAAATCGTTTATATTATAAATTTCACTGAGTATATCATTCTTGCAAAAAATTAGATTTATTAGCAGTTATTATCTATATGATTTGATCACATTTGTTTTAAAAAATAAATAACTGAGTATATTTTCTAAAAAAAACAACCAGCTAAATATGATCAAATCATATAGCTAACTATGTTCAAAAAATCTGATGTTTTGTGTGACCAATGTATTCAACTTGATCGATAATATAAACGGTTTAAGTTATAAAATTATATAAAAATTTTATACTAAATTAAAATATAGCACCCAACGCCAATCGGTGCATCAATGGCTCGTTGATGGCAGCAACTTCATGATTTCCTTCCTGTGCTTGGGCTTTTGGACTTTATATGTATATATTGAGCATGTCACACTCCCCTTTTTTCACACTTTAAACTATCGTTACGCATTTTTTTAACTCACACTTTCTTCTCTCTATTGCTAACAATTTGTTTTTTCTTTGTTAACCAATTTCTCCTCCATTTTTTTTATTTGAAGGAACAGGAACACTTTTGGAGACATTTAATTTGCCTGTCGTTGGTGACTTGTTACTTTGCCGTCGTTGGTGACTTGTTACTTTGCTGCTGTTGGTGATTTGTTACATTTGTCGCCGTTGGTGACTTGTTACTTCTGTCGCAGTTGGTGACTTCTTACTTTGCCACTGTTGGTGACTTATTATTTCTGTCGCCATTGGTGACTTGTTACTTTACCGCTGTTGGTGACTCGTTACTTCTGCCGCCGCCGTTGGTGACTTGTTACTTATGTTGCCGTTGGTGACTCGTTACTTTCTCACTGTTGTTGACTTGTTACTTTGCCACCGTTGGTGACTTGTTACTTCTGGCACCATTGGTGACTTGTTACTTTTCCGCCATTAGTGACTTGTTACTTTGTTACCCCCGTTGATGACTTGTTACTTCTGCCGCCATTGGTGACTTATTACTTTGCTACTGCCGTTGATGACTTGTTACTTCTGCCGCCGTTGGTGACTTATTACTTTACCGCCGTTGGTGACTTATTACTTTGCCGCTGGCGTTGGTGACTTATTACTTTGTAGCCGCCGTTGGTGACTTGTTACTTCTGCTACTGTTGGTGACTAGTTACTTTGCTGCCGTCATTGGTGACTTGTTACTTCTGTCGTCGTTCTTGAAGATGATTTTCTTTAGAGCTTATTCAATCCATGGTTGGCACTTTGTTTCCATTGGTAGTGAAAAAGGTGAATCCGAGAAGTTAGTTTTAGATCTAGTAGCTTATGATCCAATTATTGGGATTCTCGCATTAGATTGATATCCTTCTCAAGACATACTGCATCTTGAAAATGGTAACGTTTACCATCGAAAGAATTGATGAACCACCGATGATCTATTGTCACTTCTCCAGCATCACTACTATTGTAGTCTTCACTTCATTCTCAACATGATAATTCTAAACAATTCTTAGTGCTGGGTGATCGACTTAAAAATGGAGAGGTTACTTAGGAATCCCCTTTACCTGATTTTGGCAAGATTTCCTATATTCTAGGATATTGGGAGTTGTTGGAAGATGTCATCAGTCGTAATAAAAATATTTTTAGTGCTACGAAGATAAATGATGCAGTTTATGCTTTCTTGTTCATATATGATCACGATGAGAATCTTATTCACTCGTTTTGTGAGTTTTAGCGCCCTTTAACGAATACTCTCCATACTTCTTTGGATGAATTATCCATCTCTTTAGTGGACATCCATGCAATTTCTGGCCTGCCAATTTATGGTACTTTTTATGATGAAGTCGTCCCATCAATAGAAGAAATAGCAAAACTTATAGAGAGTAGCGATTCACTCCTTCCCATGAGTTGTTGGCATTTATTTTTGGTCTATTATAGGATTTATTATGAGCATGAGGCCCATCACGTTATTGCCCATGACTGGGAAAATTCTAGTTTAGAGGTCCACTCAAATATGTAGAACCTCCTCGTAGGTCATACAAGAAGAGGCCAAATAAGCCAAAGATGTGTGATAATCCAACAAGTTTTATTGGTAACCCAGTATAACGGTCCAAGGAAGAAAATGGAGCTTTTGACGACTTGGTTATTGAAGACAACATACGAGAAGAAACTTATTTAGCTGATTTATTATCCCATTGACTATGTATGTCCGTCCTTTCCAATAAGAAGGCTGGCCATATTCATCTCGATGTTTTCAAGATAGCAAGTAGAATGGCACGTGGAGAAAAAGTTTCTTCCGCAGTTCCAACACTTGCAAGCATATATTGCGGCTTGCGAAAAAATTCTTCTTCTACAAATCCAAGGAAGTATGGTGCCCTCTTCCCTGTTCATTATGTCTATGGATGGTTAGCTTGGTACTTTAATACTTAATTTTTCAACGGCTGTTCTCAATGTAGTGCTCGGATGGTGAGATATGTGGGAAAATATGGCAAAGCATTTTAATGCCACAGAAGCTTGCCAACTTTTTAAGAATGTTAACCTGTTGCACTTATCAACCATGTCTTCGTTTCAAGATAAACAAATAATTTTGGTAGACAACGAGCAGAATTCGAACTCTTGGAGTGACTATATTGTTAGTCTTTGCTCGAGTAACTTGACTCTTCGCTTAGGTGATGAGTGTATTATTGAGCCTTGCGAGCAGAATTTGGTATCGGTGTTGTGTCTGTATAATCGTTGTGGCTATGTGTTAGCAAGATTATGTGGTATGTGTTAGAAATAACATGACAGATCGATCTTAGGTTATCGTGTTTCATGTTTTTCTTTATATATATAACCTGTACACCCTTAGAGATGATGAGACCGTGGTTTAGGTCTTGAATGTGCGACTCGATTGCTGTGGTTGCTGAGAGATAGGGTTATAGGTTGAGCGTCGATCCCTTGGTGTAGTGTGGAACTCGTCAGAGAGTTGGGTTTAACCGTGTGGGGTTGACCTCGGTTGATGAACTGTTGAGTGTCTACATGAGCAGAGACTCCTCTGAGAGTATGCTATTGGAGGTTAGAGTTGTGTTAAGGATAACCTTGTGAGTAGAGGCGATGGGGTATTGGAGACCCTAGGAATCAGTTGTTATGGCAAGATTGGTGAATAGATCTGTAGAACGTGCTAATCCCTTCTGGGTAAGGTTAATGTACGTGATTTTGGCCGTGTGATGGATTAGGGACGTCTTGAGCCATGCTATGTCATGAGCCGTGTACTCAGGATGGAGTATAGACGGGAACATAGTGAATGAGAGCGTGATAATCCTTGGCTATGTGTGTGTTGAGATAGCAAAACATGTGGTTCTGGAGATAATCCCTGGTAGTCAGAGTTAGGTCTGATGACCTTGGATGAGGATTCAAGTTATGATTCTAGCCTTGCGTGTTAGGATTCAGGTTATGATTCCTACGAGAACTCAAGTTTGTGGTCTGGTTGTTACCCTAGTGATCAGGAGTTCATGTTTGGGAACCGTGCTAAGTGCGTGCAGTTGGTTAGTGCGAAGACAGCGTATCCTGAGTGTGATATGTTTAGAGGTTGTTTGTGTTCAACCTTGGGTTCAGAGATGGGTATATTGTTTTCCTATGGGAATGAAGTGCGGAGAAATAAGGTTCAGTACTGTACCGTGTGATTTGGCTAGCCTGAGACGATATGTGAGAAATCGTGGATTACGATGCCTATGATCGATGTGTGCTTTGAAAGCGAAAGTACAAAAAGTGTCTGCATGGTTAAGGGAGTTTTTGGTAACTCCGAATAAAGGGTCATTGGATTGGGTTTCCCCTGTATGGTACCGTGCGCTTTCTTTGTGAGTTGCGTGGGCAATGGATTCGAGGCCATGAAGTGGTTGTGATTTACTTAGCAGGAGTTAGGTGAGTAAGTGCAACCTTGTAGAGTGAGGTTTTGGCGCGATAGAATGTTGACATGTATCTTCATGCACGCTTAGTGATGAGCTAGTAAACCCATGGGATGTGTTGTACAAGGTGTGCGGATTGATGATATTCGTATGTGTGCGAATGACGCTGAAGAGTTGAGAGCTTGGTGTAGTGGATGGTTTGAGTATCGTACGATGACTGTTCGACTGTGGTCGATGTGGCTTCAAAGTAAGGTTTACAAGGTTCTTGAGAGGCCAAGTGTTGATGAGTATTGGGAGTACGCCGAGATTGGGTTGTAGGTTTTGTTGACCCTTTGCTTCTCTTTGGACGGAGAGAGAGTTTTCCTGTGGACGATTGTCTGGTGCAAGTTGTTTCATCCTTGTTGGATGGAGTTGTTGGGTTTTTAATTGATTCAGGTTATAGTTTTGTACTAAGACTGAAAATTTCTATGGGTTTGGTATCCGTGTTGTGACCCTTGGAGTTGTGACTCGGGAACTTGTATCGCCGTGATCAAGTTCTTGTGGAATTGGTTCTTTGTGGTTTTAACGCGTAATGCATAGATATATGCCTTCTTGGATGTGGAGTGTCTGTGTGTATAACTTGAGATCCGATTGCACCCGCGATTGGGGACCGTAAAGAATCGCATGATGGGATTAGTATTATCCCGTGGTGGAAGACCATAAGAGAGTACGTGTAAGTGTGGTAAACATGGTAGGTTGCGGTTCCAGGTCAGAGTGTGGCTTGTGATGTATGATGGTTGAACCATTTTGAATTGTGTTCTCTATGAGGTCAGGTTGGTAGACTAGAAATGCTTACGTTTGTACTTTTTGATAAGGAAATTGGTGTTGAGATGCAGAGTTTCTCTTGCAGTGATTAGCTGAGGATCGTTAACTGTTATATGTGGCTTGCTTTGGGTTGTGTGTATGGTTGTCCTTCAGCTCATGGAAGAGAAAAAATATGTCAGAACAGTGCGATTGTGACATTCACATGGTGAGTTTCTAATAGACTCTTGTGAGTCTGGATTCGGATCCTATTTGGAGTTTTAAACTGTTCAGAGTTCTTAGAGTCGATGAATGGTTATCGACTGTGGTAAGTGTTATGCTTTGGCATAACTGTTGTTTGTTCAGATAGTGGTCCCTGGGATCGTGGTAAGGCATGAGTCAGGAAAGATGTGATGTTGGAGAAGTCGTGGCTGGCGTGGCCTATTCGGACCGACATGATTGTTGGTTGGGATCGAAAGGGCCGTGATGAATTCAGGAGGTGAGAAAATTTTTAAGTGTAAGATGCAAGTCTTAGTTGGTGTCTTGGGTCTGAATATTTTGCTATTGTGGACTCAAGGGTTTGATGTATGTGTTCTGCATTGGAGTTAATGTTGGATGACGGTCAGCATGTTTGCTTTGTCGGAAGACGGATGGCGGGGATCATATTTGATTTAAGATTGATCTGTAGTTTGGGTATCAGTGATCTAATGGCGAGATGTTGAGTTGTGCAGTGATGTGTAGTGTCGTGCTATTGCACGGATGATGTGGTTGGGTTTGTTTAGGTCTTAATGACCTAGTGATGTTCCGTCTACGTGACGTGTTTGGTCAAGTGCCTCGTTGAGATCAGCTGACTTTGTGGCTGTAATGCCAAATTGATGTTTGGTTAGATGGAGCCTTATCTGGGACATATCACCTACTGTTTCTCCGGAGTGAGATGATGGTTGTGATGAGATGTGTTCTTTGGTATTCCCGGTGAGTAAGTGAGCTTCTCTCTGGAGTCCGGTGTTTGTGTTGTGGCTTGTGGATGGGCGTTGTGTTAGCTTCGTGGTGACACTGTTAGCATCAACAGAGTGATGATGTGGTATCAAAGTCAGTGGACGTTTGATGAGCGTCAGAACTTGAGTAAAGTTTGTGCATGCAGTATGTAACTTCAAGTGACCGATGTCAGGGTTCGACATCATGTGTTTGGACTCGCAGAGATAGTCCCTGGGTGTGCATTATGAGATGTGATTGAGCCAGTTTGTGGCAGTGTAAGAACGAAGGGATGGTCGTCACTATGTTCGGACGTAGAGAGTGTTTGAGATCAAGTACCAGGGTGGATTGGTCTCATGTGATGCGTTTGTTGCTGGAGTGGTTTATGTACGGTGTGAGTTGGATCTTGATCCGACATTCCACAGATGTCTCATGGATGACAGTTGTGTCAATGGGACGTGTACGTGTGGGCAGTTTGTGTGGAGATTCAATCTTTAAATCATGGTTAACTCATGTGACGACAGGTTTGGGATCTCAGTTACTGGGGCACTTGTGCTGTTATGTGATGTTGCTTGGTTTGTATAAGAGATTGTCGATGGTTGCGGGTCAGTGATTGGTTTGAGTTTCGGTGTTAAATTTTGGGGACAAAATTCCTTTAAGGGGAAGAGAGTTGTGAGACCCTGACCTATTTTATTTTTGGAATAATTTAAGTGTTCGAGTTATTTCATGATCTCAGTAATATTTTAGGTACACCCTTGGGGCATGTTCAGGTTTCGTTAAGGCTTGTTTGGCTAGTGGTTGGGCTGAAAAATTAGTTTCACGCTAAAGAACCAGTTTAACGCACAGTACAGCAGTCCAATCGATTGGACTAGAGGATCCAGTCGACTGGAACGACAGAAGGTCGGTTCGGTCGTTTGGACAAGGAGGTTCGGCCGACAGGACAGTGAAAATTTTCATATTCTATAAATATTCAGGGGCTGAGATATTTTGGAAATTCATTACTTCTAAGCTAAATTTCGATTCTCCCTGTCTTCTCTCTAGATTTTAAAAGGCCTGGGGCTTAATTTTCAGCAAACTGATAGCGGATCCTTGATGTCGGTGCCAGGGGCTTCGCATTCATTCGGACAAAATTATGTTTCGTCGAGGTTTGATCTTTTAGGCATCGAGCTTTAGCTCATCGAGGTAGGATTCTAGACCCTATTGTTGTATAAGGGTAATATATGTGATTATATGTGTTTTTACTGGGTAAAAAATACATCAAATCTGGTTTTCATGTTTTAAACCTTGGTTTTGGATAAAAAGTGGGTTTTACGCCTTTCTCGGCTTATACATGATTTGGGAGCATTAGTATCCGTAGTTTTCAAAAGGAGGTTTGAAAACGAGGTGTTTGAGAGATTTTTGAAAAACGTGCTTTTTTGGAGGTTTGGAGCTAACCATTGGGGTTGAGCCTTAGCTTTTAAACATTTTGTTGAAAATAAGTTGTTACATACTGGTAGATCTCCATGTGGATGGATTGGATCACTTTTATACATGTGATGTAGAACTATTTTACAGGTTTTCGTAGTTCAGTTACGGTAGGTTTTTAAATAATTTTCCATAGATGTACCGTAACAGTGTGTGGTTTTGAGTTGGGTTTCTATTGCTCCTTGGTGGAAGTCCAAAAATGTGCACAGAGTGGATTCGCTACGGTCCCTCGGGTTAATCCCCGTAAACGTGGTTTGGTTATACTTCATCCATCGGTCGTGGAAATTCATAAAGAAGTCTGTTGCCCTGTGAGTGGCTTTATTGTTGTAGCTCCACATAGAACTTGCCATTACCTAGCAGGTCTTAAGTGGTTCAGGACTAGCGTAATGGGCAGGAGTTTATAGTTGTTACCTTTTTCTGTGTGGTAGAGTCGGTACATAAGATTTCATTTATCTCTTTCTCCTCAGTTGTGTGTGGCCCGAGTGAAGCATACTGTTTTATTACAGCTTATCATTTTATTTTCCTCGGTTGTGTGTTTCGAGTGGGAAAATAACATTTTAATCCCAGTTGTGTGATCTGGGTGAACAAAATCAGGGTTTTTGATTACTGTTTTTCCTTAACTGTGGCATGATATCTGCGATGATGATATGCATGATTTTAAAGTTAGAAATGAGGGATTTTATGAGGTAAAACCTTTTTGAGGCTCGTGTTGGCCTCATGAAAAACTTGTGATTTTGGAAGGAAAACCTTTTTGGCTCCTGTGGTTGAGCCCGTATGCTTATGATTACATAGCCTGCTTTACAGCTTTACTTTCTATTTTCTATTGAGCTTCGGTTCACGGTGTGGAATTTTATTGTAAAAAACCTTTTTTAGGTAGACGTGGTCTTGTGGGGTGACCTTGAGGTGCCCGGAGGTGGCTGTTGACGAGACCCTGTTGTTTGTTCTGCGTTAGGTAGTTTATACCTTTTTGTATATGTTTCATGTTGGATATACATGTTGTAATGCATATATAATTTTTATGGATGTATCCATGTTTTAATACTTTTGAGAGAATCTTAGGTTGATTGTTGTTTTTCGTAGTTTCTTACTACGCTTTTCATTGCTGCGTGCAACGGTTTACAAACGGAGTTTTCAAATGGTTTATGCTTCATTTAAACTCTTGTACTCGAGAAAAATTTTATGCGGCTTCCACATCTTTTTGAAATGATTTTCTTTACCCAAAAAGTCTATTTTGTTTTTAAAATGTTTGGCTTGTGGGACCGTAACCATAGTCTCTTGGCTACTCTTTCAAATTGGATAAACCCTCGATAGTACATTTTACAAAGGTTTTAACCTTGTTTTGGCTTTCTGATTTTAAATCCCTTTCTGTGTTGGGACGGTTTGATGATGTTAGTAGAATCTTCGCGTGACTCGGAGTTTGGGGCGTGACAGATTATCTTCAGTTATTTTATACTTTAGTTGTATGATTGATTGCAATAATCAATTTTTATGGAGGTTTGATATTCTTAGAATTATATTTCATTTTAAAGATTATTAACATTTATGATTAGAGTTAAAACTTAATATTGTTAATTTTATGAGAATATTTTAAAATTTTAGTAAATAATCTTTTAGCTATGCATACTTATGGAGATGGAGTATGCGGCTCTGGCATATGATTTGGGGAATGACATTTTAAATGCTTATAATAATAATAATCAAAATATGAAAAATTAAAATATATTATTCGCGTACGGAGATTATTAAGATTTTGAAAATATTATTGATGATTTTTTAAAATTTACGATCACAATGGATGATTCTCGATATGTATCATTTGATAAATTTGATACCATTACACAGCAACTGTTATTGTTACGTGTCCCGATATCGCGATTTAAAATCATAGATAAAGCTAATTATTAGCATCTCTTTAAGTAGTATTTTTGTTTTTTGAACACCAAAAGGAAGCACATGTATTGATTCATTAATAGTTACAAGTTCTAAAAACAAAACAAGAAACAGAAAACAAAATACAAAACACTCTTCACATAGACAGACTCAACAGAGTTCTCTGTACCAAGTTCACAAATGGCTCAAGACCATAAAACATCTATCGAAAATAAAACCATATTGGCAAGGCACTAATGCAGGAATGCATTTCAACTAAAGAATTAGCAACATCGAAACCTATAAACTTGTTTGAATTAAAGATATTCTTTTTAATAATAAACACAATAAAGAGAAAACTTTCCCAATTTCTTCAATCTCAATAATTCACTCCGTTTAGTTCAAAGCTCTTACAACTTATTTACAATGGTAAAATCCTAAACTATGGAACTAACCAATTAAGAAAGTTAAATTCTACTAAATCCCTAATTAATTAAAAATTGCCCAAAATATTTTTGAGATCAACTCAAATTTGATTGCTAAAAGTATGTAAAAATATGCCAAAGCGACAAAAAAAAAAACAGAAACAAAAACAAAACAAAGCAAAACAAAACTTCACTTCTTAAATAAAGTTATTTACAAAATTAAAGTTTCCTAAAATATCGCCTGCAACATTCACCTCAGCTTGAAAAAACTCGTTCTTGAGTTTTTATGAGTTGAAATAACTTGATAGACCGTCGTTTGTCTGCATCTTCTTTGTACTTTAGATTAATATTATTCAACTCAAGTCAAGGATTATGATCTTGATCAGATTACCAGCCTTTCATGATGGCATCTATTTTCAATATTTTCAAAAGAAGATGTTTCTTCATTGAAAATTGGTAGTTTATTCCAATCCACAATTGGTTTTGAAATAATATCTAAAATGATTGGCCACTTAACCAAGGCGGGCCCTCACTAATTCGGGCCCTAGGCAAATATTTAAAAGGGGGCCTTAAAAATTTTAATATTAACAAATTTAAAAGAAAAACAATACAATGATATAAAAGGATACAAATTGTCTTGTTACTTCACATTTAATCTGTGAGATCTTGAGCCCTTTTCTTTTTCGGCATTTCTAGACGCGCGTTACGTGTTTTCAATTGAGCATGTTTTTACTACTTTTGATGCATGATCGAGCATAGATATGCATGCGGGGTAGGTTTCTAGGGCCATGAGCCGTTGTGGCGCGAATTTCAAAATTTCAAAAAAAAGATATTTTGAAGGTCTATAAATTTCTGGAGTTAGATATTTTCATAAGGATATTTTTCAAAACTTTTCCAACAAGCTTATTGTTTTCTCTCTGCCTTCTCTCTGAGTTCTCGGGGGCCCAGGGCTCGATTTTCGACGATCAGACTGCCGATCCTTGTTACTGGCGTCGTGGTCTACGCGTTCATCTGGACGGAATTCTATTTTGACGAAGTTCAATTTTACACGTGATTCTAGGCATCGAGTTTTCAACTCACTGAGGTAGGATTCTAGACCTGTATGTTTTATAAGGGTGCTGTGTGTAATCGGGTGTATTTCTACCGGTCAGATAGCTGTAGATCTGATTTTTCGTAAAGTTGGGTTTTTGGGTTAAAAACCAGTTTTATGTCGATTTCGATGGATAAAATCGTGTTTCGAGAGTTTCTTTCGAGGGTTTGGTGTTTGGCTTGGGCGTGTGGATGTTCGAGGGTGTTAGATTGGGGTTTAAAGGCATTAAATCGAGATTTTGGAGGCTAAAATAGTATTCAAAAATTGTTCTCGCCTCTGTTCAGTGGATTGAACTGTGAGGTTCAGTCGATTGGATCATGTTTTTGGGGTTCGGTCAACTGAACCTCGAGGGTCAGTCGACTGAACCGTGGCTATTGGCGTTTTTCGTGATTTCCAGTGTGTTGTTCAGTCGAATAGGGGCTTGGGTCAGTCGACTGAACCTCTAGGCAGTGTGATGGTGGTTCTGTGGTTGGGTTTTGGTTTTCGTTTGGCATCCTATGGTATTCAATTGATTAATTTATGGGAATTAGTCGATTCAAATACCTGTGGATTTCTTTTGGGGGTCGTGTTGTGGCCTTGGGTGTTTCGTTTAGATGTCGTCCTTGGGTTGACGTGCGTGGTTGGTTTTGGGAGTTGTGGCACGGTTATGTGCGTGTTGATTATGCTTGGGACATGTAGGTCCGTGGTTCGGTTTTAAGGTTAGGTTCTGGTAAGAATCAGTTTGAGGGAAGTTTCAGGTGTTGACCTTTGGATTAGGTGTTGGTTGTCCCGGTGTGTGTGGATGGGTTCCGGTATGTGGACGGATTATTCGGGTAAACGAATGACGGATGTGAGGCATGTGATGTCGTGTCGGGTTATGTGACGGGTGGCGTCATGTCGTAAGGTTATATAGCTATGTGCGTTTATAACTGATTATGTGCATTTATAATTCTAGTTTATTTATGCATAGATTATGTGGATGCTTTACGGGGTTTTGGCGTCGTATGTGAAACGTCGTGGTCATACGTGATCTTATGTGGATAGAACTATGATTAGTTTTATTCTTGTATGCTATAGGACGGGTATGTGCTCCTATGTGGTCCTTGTGATCGTTAACGGTTATTTTATATGCATGTGTTGCATTGTATATATGGAGGGCGGATAATGGCCCGAGGGTGAAAGTTCGTAAAGTTTCATATGAAGGGCGGATAATGGTCCTACGGTGAAAGTCCATGAGGATAGCTGTTGACCCTGGTCGACGAAGCATAGTAGGGCAAATAATGGTCCTTTGGTAAAAGTTTGAGAAGATATATGAATCATATGTGATCGATCTGTGGTCAAGGCTCGAGAAAGAGTCGATGTTTATGGGTATATGCTGTTTGGGCTCGGGAAAGAGTCGATGTTTGTGATACGTTGTGTTCTCAGGGGAGATTCAGTTCAATTCTGTTTGTGTTGCGCTTGTGGCTCGTAGGAGTTGATCTTGCCTGTGTGGCATACTACTATATGTATCATGGATTGCATGTATTGCATATTGGGACAGATAGACCAGTTTTCTTAAAACTATGTTATCGGCCTACGGGAGTCGAAATACTAGAATCATTTTCGGGACTCTGCTTAGTCAAAAAATGATTTTTATCCTCGCTTTCCCATTGCTTGTGAAAATTATTTTAATGGCTCTTGTGAGTCGTGATCTAAAACCGTTTTCAAACTGTTTTCAAGGCTTAAAAGAGAGTTTAAACCTGCACTTCAATTTTTCCTAGCATGTTTTGTTTATACTGCATGCCTGTCTAGTTTCTGCTGATCCTTGGCTCACGGTGTAGGATTTTCTTTTCTTCAGGTACCGGTCACGCAGGTTGATTTGGAGGTGCTAGAGAGGTGGAAGAGTTATAGTCTTCTTTTTTGTTTTTATCTGTATCATGTATGCTTAATATATGTTTCTCAGCATTGGAGCCTTGTAATGTATGCCGTTTGGCGTTTATATACAATGCATGTATGGTTTACTTTGAGAGCGTATTCTCAGGTTAGATGTATGTTTGGTTGTTTATAGGTGTTTCACGTGGTCCGAAATTTGTAGCGTGACATAATCAATATCCAACTTATAACTAAAATAACACCAAACAAAATAAAAAATTACAACATCAAAATAAAACAAAAAAATTGAACCAATAGTAGCAAATAATCACTTAAATACTACATTCTCGCAATATTGCCGTAAAATTACTAATTAAAGTTGCATAGTCAAACTTATTTACCATTAACAAAAATAAAATTAATTCAATATGAAAAAAATATGAATGCACACAAGTAAGACTCAAATCGTATAATAATAATGTAAATAAAAAAAGATTAAATGCATAATACAAACAAAAATCAGACACGGATTAAATAAATGAACAAATACGAAATAGTTAAAACAAAACATGTATTTATCAAATACGAAATAGCTTAAACAAAACATGAGTTTGAGCTTTATTTTGGATTTTACTTATTTATTTATTTTTTTTTTGAATAGGGCCCTTTTAGTTTTAATAGACTTTTTATTTAATAATTTTATACATAATTTAATAAAAGGTATTAAAAATTAGAGGCCCTACTTTTTGATGAAAAATTAGGGGGGTAATGTGGTTGCCTCATGGTCAATAAAGCAGGCCGACCCTGCACTCAATTGCATCATCTTTCAAGAGGCATAGGTTTAATGGATGGTTACAAGGTAAAACAACCGTAATAAAGGCAGCCATCTGCATAGCTAGGGCAGTGATTGGCTCATCTATTTGTGTCATTCTTTCCTCCGCTCGAGCATCTCGTGCAGTATCATCTTATTGATATGTATCTTTGACAATAATATATTAATCATCACGAACACTTTGTCATGCCATAATTTGTAATCAAGCGCAAACTCTAATACTAAGTGATGCATGGAAACATATCTGCTAAAGAAATAGCAACACCAAAATCAAAAAGCTTGCTTAAATTAAGATACTCTCTTTAATAGCAAATACAATAAGAAGAAAAATCTCTCAATTTATTTAAATAATCCACTTCCTTTCACCCTAAGCCTTTTACAACTTATTTATAATAATAAAATCCTAAGTTAAGGAATTATCCCATTAAGGAAGTTAAATCATAGTAAATTCCTAATTAATCAAAAAAATTCAAAAAGAAAAATTTGAGATCAACTCAAATTTGGCTACTAAAACTATTTAAGAACGTGCCAAAACAGGCGGCACAAAAAACTTCCTAAATAAAGTTATTACCAAAATTAAAATTTTCTAAAATGTCGCAAACATCAGGCACCAACAAAATCATACATGAGAAAACAACCCTATAGTTGAAAGGCTATAGATGCAAACCAGAGTGTGCCTATGTCACGCCCCAAACTTCGGGTCACGTGATACACCCAAAAGCAACCATATAACACACCCAACCCAATGTTTACTCACAATGTAAAGCATACATGCATTTAATATAACCGTCAAAAGGCTTACATAACACGGTTTCAACACCGAAAAATATGTTAACATACATGGTTCAAAGAAACAAAAGGAAGATTACAAATCTTCCGCCTCTCCAGCACCTCCAAATCAACCAGCGTGATCGGTACCTAAAAAACATTTCAAATTCCACACCGTGAGCTAAAACTCAACAGAAACTAGACAAGCATGAAATATAAACAAAACATGCTCGGAAAATGACATGTGATTTTCGATTCTCTTTCAAGCCATAAAACAGTTTGAAAACGATTTTACATCACGACTTACCAGAGTCAGAAAAATAGTTTGAAAACACGACTCGCACGAGCCTCCAAAGGAAATAGATATATGTATGCAGCACAGGTATACATATATAAACCAACTCATAAGCCCCAACATGTCATGTCCCAAACATCCGGGTCACGCGAAAGCCCACCAAAACACCCATTTATGAAATAATAAGGTTTTCATAAGAAATCAAAATGTACTGAATTTGGATAAAAGCCCCACAATTCAACTCTCATAAACTGAATAACATGCATTCTCATGCATGAATAAACATATCGCCAAAAGGCGTACAAAATCAGCCTCAACAGGCGACACATGTGAAAGTACATGTACAAACAGGAAAAACTACAGCAAGTCTTCCATCACCTCTGCAACTAGGTCATCTCATCATGATCACCTGAAAATATTTTCCAGAAAATCCCACATCGTGTGCTGAAGCCCAATAGAAAAAAGACTATATAAAGCTGTAATACAGGTCATGCAATTGTGTGGTGGAAGCTAACTCGACCATAGCACCAAAGGTTTTTCATCTCAAAAATCACACGTCTTCCATCCTTGAAACTATGCATATCATCCTAACAGATATCATGCCACAGTTACAGAAAAGCAGTAATAAAATAGTATTCCCCACTCGGACACACAACCG
>JAULJZ010220683.1:0-17755 GCA_032270985.1 Heliamphora pulchella
TTTACTTTTTTGTATTTTTAGTCAAAAAGTAAAATTAGATTTAAAGTAAGTTGCTTAGTAACTTAACTTTTAAACTAACTTTTTTTTCAAGTTAGTTGTTAGGGTAAAAAGTTAAGTTTTTTTGCTTTTTGTTCAAAATAAACAAATATAATCTTCAATATATTGGATATTAATAATTATATGTAATTCGTAGTGATAGTAAATAAATTATGAATGAGATGTATTATTGTATTTTAAAAATGGTAGGAATTTGAATAAAATATTATAAAAGTTTGTGGTTTGATTTGATTTTTTGACTTATTAATTTTCTCCAAACCAATAACTTTTGACTTTTTAACATTTTTAGCCACAAAGTAAAAAAATCAAAGTTACCAATCAGGACCTCAATCTTATAGCAAAAACATTTCGCATGGCACGTATTAGCTCACTTTTGTTGGATAAGTAATAAAAAATAAAAAATAATCAATCAATATACATTATACACTTTTATTTATTAAAAATATTATATAAATAATATCACGTAGTACTCTAAAAATACTCAATGGCCCTAAATGAGTAAAAGTTGCTTATTGACTTATTGGTTTATTTTTCATCGTATATTTCTCGTCTTTAATGAACTTTTTTCATCATTTAGTCAAAATATTATACTTTTTATACTCTTTTTGTTGAGACGAGTTGGAAAAGTAAAAATTCTTGATCAAAATATAAAAAATATTCAGAAAAGACAAAAATAAGCAAAATAAGGTAATAAGCCAAATCGAGTATTGTTTACTTTCGTCTTTACCGGATTTTTTCATCTTTTAATCAAAATTTTTTATTTTTTATGTTTATTTCATCAAGACGATTTGAAAAGCAAAAAAATTTAGAAATAATTACACGTATCTCCCCTGAAGTTTAAGCTTATTACATGGACCTCCCTTGTCAGTGTTGTCAGGCAAATATGATTAACAGAAAATACATTTTTACTATTTTACTGTTGTCTAATCAAATGAATTTCTCTCTCTCTTTCTATCTCTCTCTCTCTCTCTCACACACACACACACACATACACACACACACACCCCAATGATATCATTACAATATATACTAAGTGTATATTATTTTCATAGATTTTTTAAAGCTTTGCCAATGAAAATTTTGTTAATTTTAGAGATTAATTTTTTGGGGTTTATTTGGGAATCAGAGCCACCGTCGCTACCCCTTCTTGCCATCGACAACCTGTGGTCGACAAACCTCCTCCGTCGCTATCCCTTCTCGCCGTCGATTCCTCACTAGTGACCCCTTGCCGTCGCTCCCCTGGCCACGAAGCTGCAGATCAGCGACTATTGGCCCGTCTCTCTCACACACAAACCCACGAAATCGAGTTCTAGGGTTCTAAATCAATTACAATTCAAACTATTTTCTTTGGTTTTGCGGTGCGATTTCAATCTGTTTGGCGTCGATTTTAGTCTATCTACAAGTGAATTTGGCGTGCGTGGTTGTGCTGGTGGACCCAAGACCATCATCGTTATACTGAAGACCAGAGGAAGAGGCGAAGAACAGAGGAAGGAAAAGGGTTAATGTTGGTGTGGTAGTGGATGTTGGTTGCTAGTTAGCGATGGAGGGAGGAGAGCGAGAGAGAGAACCGAGAGGTATGGGAGAGAGGTGAGAGAGAGAGAGAGAGAGAAATCGAGAGGGACACCGACTGTTGGTGTTGGCCGGCGACGTCAGAGGGTGGTAACGACGGGTAGCAGCAGTGGCGTTGTGGTGGTCTAGTGTCGGCGACAGTGTGTTATGCTCGGCGGTAGTTTGGCAGAGGCGTGGGTGGCGCGGCCTGGCTCGGGGCTTCCTCCCCCGCGCTGGTCTTGTACTCCAGCGAAAAAGAGAGAGAGAGAGAGAGAGAGAGAGAGAGTGTGTGTGTGTGTGAAAAAAGAGGTTTACAATTGGAAGGAAAAAATTAAAAATAATGTAAAATGATGGTTGACGTTAGTATTTTTTGTTAAGTTTTTTAACGGTTATTTAACGAAAGTGGATATTTGAAATATAAAAACAAAGTAGAAGGGAGGACAGTGTAACTTCAGAGATCACATGGGAGGTCCATGTAATAAGTTTAAATCTCAAAAGAGATAAGTGTAATTATCCTAAAATTTTAAAATGAAGAAAGATAAAATAATAGTCAGTAATAGTTGAAAAAAATGTTTATATAATTAACCCCTTTTCAATTTGTTTCAATAAAAAAATAAAAAATAAAAAATAAAATTATGAAATAAAAAAATATAGAATAAAAATAAACAACGCACAATAAATAATTCGACTACAAATAGTGTATGGACCCATTTGGTATAATTGCATATTTGCTTATTTACTTATTTTATTTTGTTTATTTTTATTTATAGTGATATTTTTCCATCATTTAGTTAAAATTATATTTTGGGTAAATTACACTAACCTCTCATGAGATTTTGGTCAAATAGAATCAACTCCACCCTTTTGAACAAATTACACTGATCTCCCTTACAGTGAAACGGTGTTAACGAAAAAGCTGAAATAATCAAAATACCCTTAGTTACAATCACTTTCTATTTCACATAAGCTTGGCAACAAATGCAACATCAACAAAGAAGAAGACAGTCGCACCACCATGACTCGGCGCAACCTACAACCTCGACCACCGGCGCCACCAACCACCCACCGCCGCTGCATCGATGCCGGTGCCACACCTCTGCTCCGGCGACCACTTGACTCTCTCTTCACCCATCCATCTCTCTCTCTCTCCTCCCATGTTGTATCTCTTTCCCTCTATGGCAAAACCTCGTCGTCCACTTCGTGAATCTTGAAAACTGGCGCATACCGCTCTAACCCTTGTTGATTTAGCCAAATCGTAACGCCACTCCTCTCTGATTCGTTCCGATTTCTCGTCTCGGTATCAAACGGGAGGTGAGTGATGGCGAGGTAAGGAAGAAAAGGGTCAAAGTTGGAACACCCAAGGGCGTTTAGAATGTCCCGCTTTACAATTTCATAATTAACGGTGGCGGTAGTGATCCGAGAGAGAGAGAGAGACCGGCAATTGGCCGGTGTCAGCATCGGATCGTAGTCGTCGGAGCAAGGGGCGACGGTGGGGTGTCGTCGTCACTGATGGGCAGCGCCTGTGGGTGGTGGTCTGGTGGGGGTCAGCGTGACAGGAACGTTGTGAAGCCTCTCTTCCCCCATGTTGTATCTCTCCCTCTTCATATATATATATATATATATATATATATATATATATATATATCTGGCCATGCCGTCGCCACAAATACATATATATCAACACACACACATAGTGCCATAACTCGACACCATCACCGCGCGACCATCACGCCGCTGCCGAGTTCAGCACCGTCGGTGCCAGTCGTCGCCATCCATGACCATCGCCACCATTAATGAATCTTTATTTTCACTAATATACACGACCACCACCGTGCACACTATTATTTTTCGATTAACAACGTTTATTACTCTTTTGACAATCTAATGCTGCTAGTGAACGACTTCGAATGCCGGTAAATTACTCGGACAAATTCAAACCAAAGAATTATTGTTTTATAAACTTTATAAAAAGAAAAAAAAAGGAAAAAATAGATTTGATGGCTGCTGAGGGGCAAAATGGAAATAAAATCTCACAAACAGCCACGGACGGAATCCTAACGGTTTGGGTTAGTATGTAACAATATTTCAACCTGTAAGGGAGATTAGTGTAATTTGTCCAAAAGGATAGAATTGACTGTATTTGATCAAAATCTCAAGGGAGGTTAGTGTAATTTATCGTTATATTTTTAGGCTCCTTTTATCGGGATGAGACGAAAAAGTAAAAAAGTATGATCAAAATATAAAAAAAATTCAGAAAAGACGAAAATAAGCTAAAATAAGTAAATAAGTCAATTTTTATATTGCTTATTTCGTTTTTAGTGAACTTTTTTCATTTTTTGATTAATTTTTTTTACTTTTTCGATTTATCTTATCGAGACAATTTGAAAAAGTAACAAATTCTAAAAAGAAGAAAAAAATTAAAAAAAAAACAAATACAACAATATTTTGCCCAAACATAGCCTATGTTACATGATACAAGCCTTGTTTAAGCAAATGTTGCTTATTGGCTTATTAGTTTATTTTTGTTTATTTTAACTTAAAACCTATAGAATTTGATTTATTGGCTTATTTTTATTTATTTTTGTAATATTTTGAATTTTTTTTATATTTTGGTCAAAAAATTTTAATTTTTACTTTTTCGGCTCATTTTAATGATAGTAGTCTAAAAAGTATAATAATTTGAATAAATAATTAAAAAATTAACTAAAAATAAAAAATCTATAATGACAAATAAGCTAATATGCAAATAAGTCATATTTTTTATAAACCTATTTGTAATTATAGAGTAATTTATACAATGCTTTTATATATTTTGTCTCTATTTTTTTATTCTGTAAAATAAATAAGCAAATCATTATTTCAAAAGAGCCGGCTTCATACTTAGCCGTGGGTGTTAACGGCTTCCCAGAGCAAATCCCGAGCCTGCAGAGCCGCGGCTCGCAGCGTCCTGATCGTCGTCACATTGGCCTCGTAGAATGACAAGCTTCGGTACGGCAACTTGTGCTTCTTACACAGCTCCCTCACTAGAGGAGAAACCTGTTTGAAGAATTTTAATAAAAATTAAAATTTATCTTAAAAATTTTAAAAAATATTATTTATTAAAATTCTAAAATAAAATCTATTTGTATAATTATTATTATCATCCATTATATATTTAAATAAATTACTAATAGCCTATTTGTGATGTTCTTTGTTCTCAAATAATTATATTATAGTAATATATTTAATATCTAATGGCTACAAATAAATTATTTTACTAAATTATTTTAGTAAATTATTTTGGTTTTCGAAATAACACAGACTGTTTCTGTAATTTGGGGGTCTGTTTAAGATTCTCTAAATTGTTAATGCTCTCTCAATGAGATTGACAGAATTTTCTTAAACTAACAAAACATTAATTTACTATCCGAATTGTGCTCAGCCATTAATGTTATTGGCGGTGTTTGACAAAATTATTACTAATAATTTATAGATAGTAACTTGTAGTAAAAATATTTTATAAAAATTATAATTTATAGTTGAAATAAAATAAAGTAATTATAAGTTGTAGCAGAAGTTGTGAGCGTTTAAAAAAATTTATAATTTATAGATAAAATTAATAGAAAAAAATTTAAAACTACTAATAGTAAAATTTCCAAACACCCCCTTAGTCTTGGCATTGGCAAAAGACAAAATTATCTCAACTTCTATAAATGACCAAATGGTATTTATAGAAGTTAATTATTTTTTATAAAAAATAATTAACTTAGGGTATGAAATGACAATAATGTACTCAATTTAAAAGTTAATTATTTTTTTTAAGAAAAACTAAAGAAATCTATTATCATCACAAACAAATATAAAATCAAAAAGTGATGACAAGTTTGGCATGTTAACAAAAAAAAATTATATTCTCATGCCTAATAAGCTTAAAATCTTAGACAGTAACTCAAACAATTCAGCTTAAAAATCAAAAATATACTTAGCTTAAAAGTTAAAAAAAAAACATTATACGAACAAGTTTAAACGCAAAAAACACATCATCCCAAACAAGTTTCACATTATCACAAGTCTTTTTATTTCTTTTGCTTTTTTATAAAAAAATGAAGATGAGATTTTTATAAAAAAAAAATGAATTATTTAAGATAATATGTATTTTTTAAAACCTTTTGAATTTTAAGCTTATTTGGGATGGTAGTAAGTTTTTTTTTTTTTTGAAATGTCTTATGATAGCCTACTCATCTTATTATAAATTTAATTGGGATAAAAATAGATCTTTTTTTATAAATTTTCTCGTAAGAGAATAGATTATTTTTGTTAAGTGCGTTATTATCATTTTATTCAATAATCTTAAAGCGTAGTTGAAATGTAAATACAAACTTTTTTTAAAAATGACAAAACGTCAGACAAAATTAATACTTCTTAAATCAGTTAAAAATATTTTTTCAATATATAAAACTGTAAAAGAGTATTTTCATCTATTACAAGATGAATTAGGCTTGTAAGTACTTTGAATTGTATTTTAGAATTGATGCACTCTATTTAAATTTTTACGAGTTTTTTTTATCGAGATTATATTGTTTTGTCTTATTATTTCACTATATATATGGATAACTCGACTCGTGATTTATTAATATTCTCTCAAATAGTGGTGTAAACATTGAATAAAAAAGAATTGCAAGCATTGAAGTTGTATTTTAGAATCGATACACTATGAATAAACCTTTATATGGAAAGAAATGTCAATTTTAAAAGAGTGACTATATGAGTTTTGTTACGTGCACAGATTTAGAGGTAGACCTATTCTATATAAGAGGAATGCATTCGGATCTATGGCTAGTGTCTTTGCAATTAACATTTTTCGTGACTACACGACTCTTAATCTCATATATCACATTTTTTATACTTTATATTGGCCTTGTTGGGTTAAATTTTTTTAAATTTTATTCATTTTTGTTTTCTTAAGTTAAATCGACTAAGGATTTTTATTTATTCAAATCGTCAGATGAGATGAATTGAAAATGTACACAAATTTGAGATAAAAGTTCATAAAAAACGAAAATAAACAACATAAAATTTGGTGCTTTCTTTGGCTTATTTTTGTATTTTTTAACATATTTTGATTTACTTTTTTTTTACCTTTTTAACTTATCTCGACGAAAAGAGTTGAAAGATATATAGTTTGATCAACAATAATTTTTTATTAAAGATGAAAATAAATAATAAAAAAATAATTATCCAAACGGGGGGCCATTATTGTCAGTATTATTTTTATGTGGTGCTTAGCAAAGTTACTGCTATTGATTTTTATTATAAACTATAAATTTTTTCAAACACTCATAATTTTTTTTACAATTTATAACTACTTTTTCTTCTATTTCAATTATGTACTATAATTTTTATTAAATACTTACAACTTTTACTATAAACTATAATTTAAAAATTATTAATTTTATTAATGCCAAATACCACCTTAATATCTTATATTATATATTATTTTATTTATAAAAACAAAACTACTTAAATTCTACTATAATAGTGGGCATATTTGGGCTAAGTTTTGTAAATGTTGCTATTTTTTAATTTTTTATTTTTTTGAATAGTTTAGATAAAATGAACTAAAAAAGTAAAATTTTTAATCAAAAAATGAAAAAAACTTACAAAAAATAAAAATAAGAAACATAAAATTAAGCTATTGGTATTTTTTTTTTCAAATTTTTTTTTATATTTTAATTTAAAAAATTATTTTGTCGGGTCGTATCGATAAAAATATAATAATTTAACTGAACAATGTAAAAAATTCACTAAAAACAAATATATTTTAAATAAAACAAACAAATAAACAATTATCCCAAAGAGAGCTAATACCTTTCTCAATTGGCTTCGAGGCAGCCGGGGAAACAAATGGTGCTCCAGCTGAAACTGCAACCCACCATGAAACCAATCCATCCATGGCGAACACGAGATGTCGATCGTCCCGCTCGTCTGTTTCTCGAACCAGTCGTCTCCCTTCGGCGCCCCAACGTAAACATTCGCAGAAAAATGGTTCAAACAGAACTGAACATGCTGGATCGACGTGACGGAAAAGCTCGCCAGCACGAACAAACACCGCTCGAGCGGTCCGGGTAAGAACGTGATCAGGAGAGGGAACCACGTCCAGAACACCAGGATTCCCAGAATGTTGATGCCTCGATCGGGCACTTTTCGGGTCGAGAACAAGAGCAGGAATGTCTGTAAGAACAGGTTGATTCGTGCCATGCACATGACGGGATAGAACGTGATGTGTTGGTAGCTCACTAGGAATCGAGATAGCGAATCGAACGTCAATTTTCTGCCGTAGAAGTGGGATGTGATTGATCGGAAAAGGTTCGGTGAGACGGCGAAGAGCGGGAGGTGTTGGAGATCGGGGTCGTGATCGAGGCTGTTGCAGGCGATGTGGTGGGCGTTGTGTGTCCATTTCCACCACGCAATGCTGATTCCGGTGAGGCAATTTCCGGTCAGGATTTGCGCCATTTTGTTGAATCTCCGGCTTGTCATGATGTTATAATGCCCGGAATCGTGACCTAAATAAGCCACCTGAATCCACGCAAACCCTAAAACTCCGCCGGAAAACATATGAACCCAGAAGGAATTCGAAAACAAGACGCCGGAGATGGATAGAACGAGCAGGAATGCGACGAAGAGGAGGGAGTAAATCACGATGTGGTCTTTCTTTTCGAACAAACCCGCTTTGGCGAACTCCGAAGCGAGCCGCCGGTAATCCTTGGAAATCTCCGATGGCTTGAAATCTTTTAGGTGGTAACCGGTGAAGAATCGGTCGAGGTGGTGCCAGGCGGTGGCCGGATGGAAAGCGATAAAGGCGTCGGTGGCATCTTGGCCGGCGAGATTCAGGAGCGGGATGTCGCCGCCGGGGTGTTCTTTGGCCCAATCCGTGACGTCGTAGACCTTGCCCTGGATGGAGATCCAGAGGTCGCCTGGTTTGTTGTGTTGCTTCAGATCATTTTGCGATATATATTTTCTTTCACCAGACATTGCTTCAGAACGATATATGTATATAGATATCGATATGCCTATATAGAAGATGGAGAGATGGATATAGAGGATATAGATAAGCAAAACCAAAACCAATGAAGAAGAAACCAATCCCTCTGTGAATGGGAACAAAGGGTTGGTGATGATGTTCAAAACAAGACAAACCCTGAGAAGGATTTTTGTTTCTGATTTGGTGTTATTATGGTAAGAAAAATGCTGGGAACACAAATACGGAGAAACACCTCTCACGTAGGTGAGTTTCCGAATCTGTGCCGGCTAATTATGCGCGAAGCAAAACTCTTTTCATAAATTTATTGGTGTTTTTTTTAGTGTTTTTTTTACTAATACTACAAATTTAGAAAATTTACCAATAATTTAAAATTAATGGTTCAAATTTAAATACAGTATAATCCACACAACAAACAATTAAATTTAAACCTTTCATTTTTTTGACTTCGGAATAGAATTCTGTTCACCAAGAACACAAATCAATCTCCTAAGAAATTCTCTTTCAAGCATCAATCGATTGTTTCTAGATTCTATACTTTATTTCAAGACTTCGATAGAAAAAACCACAAATAATGAAATCGAAACAATAAAACTAGAAATTTTATTAACTTTCATGGAGAGCTGTTTATAAATACAAAGATTTACTCCTATGAACTAAAATAAAAAAATTACATGAAAGATAAAAGAATAAAAGAAAAGATAGACAGCTTGTCAAGTTTTTTAAATTTAGAATTATTTTCTATTATATCTTTATAAAATATAGTAGGTTATTAAATAAAAAATAATATTTTCGATAGAAAATTATTAATTATGGTGTAAATAATGCTCCAAACTCTTTTAAGAATGAGAACTATCAAATTTTTGAAGAGTTATAATATTATACCAAAGTAAAAATTTTTTTTTAATATCTATAAATGGCTAAATTTCTAATTTCTATTTGATTGCACCAAAAATATTGGCCTTTGCAATTGAAATAAGGCCTAAACATGCCCTAGCTACCACTACATCTCCTTCATCATCACCAATTCATCATCTCATTCATTGCAATTCCATCAACGGGAGAAAGTGAACACAAATTAAAAGAATTAACTGCTTAGGTACCAACTCTCTTCGGAAGTTAACACAAATTCAATACTAGTGTATTGAAACACCTTCTTTGTACCAAAATCTTTGAGATCAACGGAACCATATATATATAGTTACAAATGTTTAAAATTTGCCATAAATCTCTGACAAATTCAAGCTTAAAGACCATTTAACTTGTTTAAAGTTAATGAATTCTCCATAACAGGGTCCCTCTGTCAAAAATATTCTGAAAAACTTTCAGAATAGATCTCTCCATTTGAAAGCCTCTCAAAAGGCTTCTGTGACAAAATTCCATTAAGTAGTATCATTTTTTCCTTGACCCAAACTCTCAAGAATCTTCCTCTCCAATGATGCCATCTTTTTCATTGAGAATGCCGTCCTATGTTGAGAAACCCTTTCTGGGTTTCAATTTATATAATTCGAAAATGTAATATTCAAGTTTTAACAGTCTTCTGTTGAGTTTTTTCAGTTAAAACCTTTTGAAACAAAAGGCTCAGTTGATTTCTTCCATTTGTGAAAGCCATTTACTTGCCTTGATAGGCAAATTACTCATTTCTTTTCCTCAATCAAATTTTATTATTCTTCCGTTGATTATCTATTGCGAGTCTCAATAGGTACAAACACTGAACTAAAAGTAAAGTTTCCAAAGTTGACTTTAGAGAAGTACTTTCACCAAGTTGGAAAAACTTTGTCATTATCAATTGCCTATTGAGGCAAATTTATACAATCATTAATTTAATATATATATTACCGGCCACGAATTCTTTTATTTCGTTTCTCTCTATCAATTAACAATTCGATAGGCCATCGACAAGCCTTCTTTGTATCGAATATTATTTTTATTGTTAAATTTCTTTCTTTTTTTTATAATTCTATTTGGCATCTAGTTGGAGCAATTTCAATTTCGACATAGAATTTTTTCATTGAAAATATTGATATAATTTTTTTTTGTCTTTTTATTTTTGTCAATTTGGAAAAATGAAAAAATCTTCTTTTGAATTTAATCAATTTTTTTTTTCTTTTGTCGCCATTATTTGACGTTGTATTTTAACAAAATAAAATTCAATTCAACCATTATTGACTTATGAAGTTGCCCCTCAGCCTTTCAAAGGTCGGGACTATACGAATCTTCAACTATTTTAATTATTTCTTTCCTCTTAACCATGATTTCTTAGCTAATTACAGGAGTACTTTGTGAAGATTGTTGAGCCTGCAGTTTAGGTTGTTCAATCTTACAAGAACTAACTTGTAGTTTAAGTTGCTCAAACTTACAAAAATCAATCTGTGATTTAGGTTGTTCACTCCTACAAATATCACTTTGTAATGGGGTAGGATACATCTCGAAAATAGGATTATAATATACATATTGTTGGTAACCCGTGATTATAGGGTTCATTAAAGTATGATACATCGCATAAACAGGATAGTAATATACCTGTTGTTAATTACCCGTGATGATGGGGACCATTAATAGTATTTACTGTTTTGCTTGTACTCTCGCTAGTTGAATACTACAAATCTTTCGTACTATAGCCCTTATTGCATTCACGAACTCTTGCTCTTCAAAAGTTGGGTTGCGGAGTACCTCTAAAAGTTTCTCTTTCTCTTTCTCTTGTGCAGAGATGCTCTTTAGGCTCTTAGACTGGCCATTCTCGTGATTATTCACATTTTTTTCTAACTTAGTATGAGGTTCTACTAGGCGTACCAAATTTGTTCACCAAGAACATAAATCAATCTCCTTCGAAAGGAAATTTTCTTTTGTGTATCAAGCAATTGCTTTTAGGTTCTATGCATTGTTTTAAGATTTCGCCAGAAAAAATTACAGATAATGAAATCAAAATAATAAAATTGAAATTTTATTAACTTCGATGGAGAACTGTTTACAAATACTAAGATTTACTCATATGAACTAGAATAAAAAATTATAAGAAAGATAAAAGAATAAAAGAAAAGATAGGCAGTTTGCTAAGTTGTCGTCGTGTATTACATTGATTACAATATACACATTTATAGAATTCTTCATAAAAAATTGCCAATAACTTCTAATAACTTTTTACAACTACACTACATATGAAATGCTTCATACGACTCAAGTGCCATTTGTAATTTTCATCAACCGCTGCTCTCCTCCTTAGTTGTCATTTGTCATCTTTAATAATACTATATATGGGTATTTTAAATTTATAATTATTTTTTATTAAATATTTATAAAATATAATAGACTATTAAATAGAAAATAATATTCTCGACAAAAAATTATTAATTATAGTGAAAACAAATTCTCTACAACTTTTATATGTTCATAGTATTGTTTTTAATCTTCTTGCAATTTAGAGAGAGAGAGAGAGAGAGAGATAGAGAGATAGATAGATGTGTTTGCAGCAACCGGTTCAGATGGAAAATTATTAGGAATGGGATAAATTGTTTTTATGTTATTTTTAGTAAATTATAACATTTTTATAAAAAAAACAAAAAATTTAAAAGCATTACGAATTCAACATAAAATTAATTGAAAAATATATCGAAAACAATAAAATACCTCCTCAAATAAAAAAAAGAGAGTAGAAAGTTACATCAAATACAACAAAATACCTTTTAAAGTGAGAGAGACTGCGAAAAAAAAAAAAAAAAAAAAAACCTTATATACAGAAAAGACAAAACCTACGCACACACAAAAAAAAAAAAAAATCAAATCTTGATGCCAGGAGAAACACAAATCTCTACAATAGAAAAAATAAATAAAAATATTTAATATGCTCAAAATTTTAGAAAATATGCATATTATACTGTACAAGTTATTTTATACTTACAAGTGTAATAAGTTTTATATTAAATATTTGTGTGAGATTTATTATATTTGTAATTATAAAGTGATTTATGTGATATAACATACATTATTTATGGCTGAATTAGTAACATGCTGTAAATAATCTTTTATCGTTCACAGTTCACATACACAATAAAATAAATCATTATTTTTTGTTTAGAATACTCTTATTATATATTATTAAATAAAGTTATTACGCAAATAATATTACATATTAATATGAGATTATTTAATAAGAGTTAGGCTCTTTTTAATTATTAAATAATTAGGGAGGCTTTTAGTTCTACTATTAGGTTTATGTTAATCTATATGGATAATTTACATTATCCATGTTGTACAATATATTGAATAAATTATTTGTATAAGAAATTAAATTTATTAATTATTAATAGAATATAATTATTAATTCTCTATTAAATACAACGCCCTAATATTTGTGATAACTATTTGTTTACTTATTTTATTTTACTTATTTTTTTAATAAATTTTTTTCATCGTTTAATCAAATTATTATATTTTTTGACTCTTGCCATTGAGACGAGCCTTTAAAATTAAAAATCTAATTAAAATAAAAAAAATAAAAAAGATAAAAAATAAGTTAAAATAAATCGATATGATAAATCTTATGTTGCTTGTTTAGTTTTTTGGTCGATTTATTTTTTTTGATTCATCACATCGAGACAATTCAAAAAAAAATAAAAAAAATAAAGCTAAAAATTAAAAAAAGTTAAGAAAATATAAAAATAAGATTCTTTTTTAAAATTTAGTCCAAATAAGGCCATAATAATACTTTTACCACTTGTTATGTTTAAATGAAAATATATAATTTAATTTTACATTTTAATTCGAAGAATTGAAGATGCCTTTAATAATTACTCATTGCCCATTGGGTGGACTTGTAAAAGTGGCAGCTTTTATAGTAATTTTTTTTGTTGCTTATGAAGTACTATGTGCTAAGTTTATTTGACATTTTTATTTAATATGATTATGATAATAAATTTATGATAGGAATATGATAATTCACATTTGTTAGATGGTTAAAAAACAAATAATGATCTATATTATATAAGTTATAATTATTTATTTACCGAGAGTACTATATACTGTTGCTTATATGCGCCCGACTCTAGACTAAAAAACTTGTAAATCAATTGCCTTTGGCTTTACCCTAATTATAGATTAATTTTTAGGACCTAAAAATATTTAGACCTTTTATATAGGTTTAGATATGACTTTTTTTGTTGCGAATTAACTAAAAAAACCGCGTTACATTATTACTTTATCCAAGTAAAAGCCATTAGCAAATATTATTTTGGTGAACAACTAGTCAAGAATTCAAATTGATAAATATTGCTTTTATGTTTAAGATTTTAAGTTAAAATCAACTGCCAAGTTTGTTGAAGGCATACCCATTAAAATGATTAAAAAAAAAAGAAAAGAGATTAAGAGATTTCAAGAGCAATGTCATAATAGTAATTAGTACATTTATAATTAAAAATAATAAATAAATAATTTTTAGATGATACTTTTAAATTATTTTAATCACAGGTAACAATAAGTGCTAATTTTTGTAGTGTTATCTTTTATTTTTGTAATTAATTTTTTAGTACTTTTATGTCTTGAATTCGTAATAGGTACAAATATATATATGTGTATATATATATATTGGCCTCATTTTATAGATTCATTTTAAATTTTATAAATCTCAATAGCGGCAGTGATTTAAACTCTATAAAATTCAGGTCTGGCCTACAAGAGTCCCTAATAATTTGTCCAAGGCAGGACACATTATTGAGGACTAAGTTAGTGTTTGGCTTAATTTTTTGGTTTTTTAATTTTTTTTATAAAAGATAAATATAAAAAATATAAAAAAAATTTAATTATAAAAAGAAGCCAAATAAATAAACATTTTAAGAAATTTTTAAACAAAAAATTTTTAAAAAAATTAAACCAAACATATGCTAAGTCCCCGCTATGGATGGTTGTTAAGGATGGAAGATATCTAATGCAATCGTTCGTACTATGCTACTGTGGTACTGCCTTTTGTTATTCCTTGTCTGGTGGGTACAATAATAACGCATGTAAGGAATTATAATTTGTTCAGTTCTACTCATTAAGGGAATGCTTATTTGGTAGTGTTCGGCAAAACTAAGCTTATAAATTATAATTTGTAATAAAAATTATAAGTGTTTGGTAAAAATTATAATTTATAATTGAAATAAAAAAAAATAATTATAAGTTGTATTAAAATTTGTGAGTGTTTGAAAAAACTTGTAACTTATAACTAAAATTAGTAATAAAAAATTAAAAATTACTAACAATAGTATTTTCAAACACCGTTTCTATCGGAATTAAGAGTTTGTTTAGATTTTGTCTCATCAAATAATTGAGGATAAATTACACTGACCTTCTCTGAAATTTACCAAAATATCAATTACTTCTTCTGTGGTTTCAAAAATGTCACTAATGTCCCATCTGGTTTAGTTTTTACATTAAATTAGTCCAACCGTCAATATTTCCGTTAACTTTAACGGAAACACTGTTTAAAAATAATAAAAATAATAAAAAATTATTTTCTAATTAATTTTTGTGTTTCAAACATTTTATTATTATAATTAGAAAATATTTTTTATTTTATTTTTATTTTTTATTTAAAAAACACTGTTACTGTTTTTTAGAAAAAATAAAAATAAAAATAAAAAAAAACTGTTTTTAAAAATAATAAAAAAACTGTTTTAAAAAAACTGTTTTTTATTTAAAAAAATAGTGTACTGTTTTTTAGAAAAAATAAAAATAAAATAAAAAATATTTCCTAATTATAATAATAAAATGTTTCAAGCATAAAAAATAATTAGAAAACAAATTTTTATTAATTTTTTAATTTTTAAACAGTATTTTCATTAACTTTAACGGAAATAATGACGGTTGGATTAATTTGATGCAAAAACTAAACCACATGAGAGGTTAGTGACATTTCAAAAATCACAAGGGAAGTAGTTAATGTTTTGGTAAATTTCAGAGGAGATCAGTGTAATTTACCCAATAATTAATATTATATTTGTTGAAATTAGATTTGACTATGTTAGTTTTTCCTGGGGAGGTACAAAAGAGGCTTTGGTTATGTTTGTATTGGAGGATAAAATTAAGAGGGTTTAAGTTTTTCATCATTAATACTCACAGGCCTCGTTTTTTTATTGCGGAGTAATAATTCGTCCGGACTATTAATTTAAAATATAATTCAATTCGATGTTTGTTAAGTCTCCGAATTAGTTATTTGGATAGATTATTAGTCCGCCATATGTGGGATAATTAGTAAGGGGAATGTGTGGGATTAGAAAGGATTGAATTAAGAAGTGAATTTAAATTTTTTTAAAAATAATAAAAAATATTAAAATATTAAAATAAATAACATAAAATTTAACAATAACACAAAATTTAACTTATTAATTTATTTAAGTTAATTTTAAAATAAATTAACTTAATACAAAGGTAAATCATTATCTAGTCCGTTATTTAATCTTACACAATTTAAATACAAAAAAAATTAATTCCTCCTCACTACTAATTTCACCTCATTACCAATCTCCCTCGGTACTAATCTAATTCAATCTATACAGTTATCAAACGAGTCCATAGTATTAAATATCCATTACATTCCTTTCTTAATCCACTCATATATTTATTTGTTTATAAAAATAGAAAGATATTAATTAAATATAATGACAATCTTACCCTTATTGTGACATATTTAATTGTGTATGTATTAAACAAATACAATTGAAATACTGTCAAATAAGACAAAAAATAAAAATAAAGACTTAAATAAGTCTTAGAAATAAAGAAAAAAAATTTAAAAAAAAAGATAAAAATTGATAATATGAGACACGAAAAATAACAAAAAATGTTACTAATAAAATTTCAAACTAAAAAGTTGATTTTAGAATTTAATCCTAACTAATCTAGGTAAAAAAAAATAGAACAAAAAATGTAAGTAAAGTAAAAGTAAAAAATTAAAAAAGTTAAAAATTTAGAATAAAAAAGACTAATAACTATTTCTAAGACACTCAACTTAAAAAATACAAATAAAGGTGTAAAAAAATCAATTAAAAAATACAAAAAAAAATAAAATCTAAAAATATTACAAAAGTAATGTTAAGATATAAAATTGTCATTTTGGTTAATCTTTCCCACCTCTAATCTTTTCCTTCTTAATCCTATCCCTTTTTTCACTTATAATTTTTTGCTCACATGAGGTATTGAATATCCATTTTAAACAATTAATTCAGACATAAAAACTACAAACAAACATAAAATACAAATATAATTTGGACTATTAATCCAATTCGAATTTTTTATCACTCGAAACAAACATAGTCTTAGAATATAAGGAATTTCATTTATTATAATGAAATTACTCACACATTAAACAAGCATTAAATTTTTAGTAGTGAAGAATGTATGAGATTGTGAATCCCATTTTACCCCTGGATAGCTTCTCTCTCTCCATTAGAATTATCTCTTTTTTTTTCCTTATCCAATGACCAAAATAATTATTTAACTTTTATATTAGATTTTATACCATTTTAACCAAACACAAGCCCATAGTATTACAGTATAAGTAATTTAATTTATTATCTTATGGTATTAGAAAAATATGTAAAATTTACCATTTACTTATCACTCTTTATCTTTCATAAACACATCAAACATAGCCAACGAGGGTTTTGTCTAAACTAAAATTTTAACTTTTAACTACTAATTTAGCAAAAATTAAAAAATATTAAAACAAATTTACTTTATGACTTTTTATTCATAATTTATAATTTTAAATCATCAAACACAAATTCTTCTTTTACTTATAATTATAAATTTACATTTTTTACAAACACTTCTACCTGCTACTTAAAGTTATAAGTTCAACTACACAAACACTTCTAATCACACATAATAAATGTGGCGTTTATTAAAACTTTTAATAAATATCCTATTTTTATTTTCATTTACTACTTTATCATTTTAATTTAAACTATTATACTTTTTAAATTTCTCAATAAATATTTTTCAACCTAAAAATAATTGTCTGGACTTTTTTCTACTTTAATACAAAAACTATTTTTTTACATATTCTTCAGGACAAGAAAAATAAAAAAAAATAATACCAAAATATAAAAAAAGCTACAAAAATATATGTTTTCACTAGATATATAAAACTCACAA
>JAULJZ010220693.1:0-66341 GCA_032270985.1 Heliamphora pulchella
ATCCCTATTCGCCTATAAATAGGCCATATATTGTACAGTTTCAATAGACAGAAAATATAGAGTTATTTTCTCTTCTCCATTTCTTTAGTTAGAAGTTATGGCGCAACGCCAGCTGCGGCGCCAGCCACATCACCGATAAAGGCACAACACCGTCACCGCCGCCGTACAAGACCGCAGACTCTTATCTCATTTTCTCGACAACTCCGGCGACCACCATGGACGCGACGGAGGGGATATGAAATGACAGGCCGAGGTGGCAGTCGAATTTTAGGGCTTGGGAGATGGTGAAGGTGGATTGCTCCGCGGTGGCGGTGAAAGAGACGACGCTGGAGGCCTAGTTGGGGATGATCTTGATTAGGCATTTGACATCTTCGATCTGTTGGACAGTGCAGAGCCGCCATAGATTCGAGGGAGAGCTGTCGAGATTCAGCTCATCGTCCGCTTTCCGTAGTAAATAACCCGGCATTGCAGCTTCGGCTTACTCTGATTAGAATTGACATGTTCTTTTGCACCGAGGACAATACATTTATGCTCATTTTGAATTCTTCAGGTTTCAGAGTGGAAATCCAACCCAGTGAGCTGAATTGTGGTTCCGAACAACTTCTCAGCTTCTTTATCTATCCCAATTGGGACAATTCAATGGATTAGAGCAATCCTTTGGAATCTTCTCTAAGCTCCATGGTCTCATCACCGACCGCCTCAAATGCGGCGATTCTCGACGGTGGTGGCGGCCAGTTTGGGCTCATTGAATATGAATTAATGCCCAGCGGATTGACACCTAGAATGGAATCCGGCAAGATTTCTAGAGCTTCGAGTAACCTGTCTATCCAGATTTGTGGATCTCCAATGTGTTTATTGGGTAACAAAAATGGCTTCTTGCACGATGGTCGTGGTGGCGGTGGTGAAGTGGGGGTTTCTTTTGCGCCACTCACCTTGATGGTTGAAAACTAGATGTTCTTGTTTGTGTGTGTATTTGAGAGAAATAGATGTTCTAGTTTGTGTGTGCGCGCGTTTGAGAGTGAGAGAGAGAGAGAGGGGGGGCCAAAATGAGAATATTTTAAATAAATGAGGGAGAGTCAACATTTTTTTGTTACGTTAGTAACGAAGGTATGATAATTGGGTTAAATTGATGCAAACAACTAAACTAGAGATAATGTCAGTGTAATTTCAGAAAGTACATGGGGTATCTCTATTTTTATCAGAAACCTCAAGGGAGGTCAGTGTAATTTACCTCCTTTTATTTTAAACTATTTTTGTAAAATAAAACAAAACACTACTTTGAAAAAATAGTTTTCGGTATGCAAGAAGAAAATGGAAAACTAGAAAACTAGATTTATTCCACATATAAAACAGAACAGCAATAGCAAAAAGGAAAAAAAACATAGAACTGTCTTACAGAACCGGCTGGGATTGAGTCCAACGTTCAACAGTGTCTCCTTAAGATAGATGACGTCTCCACCTCGGTGCTTGCAGTAGATCAGACGTCTGCCTCAAAGATAAAATGATCCTTGTGTGCAGAAAAAGTACAACAATCTACACACATAGTGAACTTTGCTGTGCTGAACTCTCTCTTGACGACGACAACAATGGCAGAAGCAAAATGCAGTAACAGAGGAGCAAAGTTTTGGATGATGGAAAATTGGGATATGAAATGGGTTATGCAACATCCTTTAAATGGGCACTGCTGGTGACTGTTCGGTTTAAACCGACACAGGTTCGGCCTGGCCCCAATAGGGGCTGTGATGCTCCGTCTTTTGGGTACGTCGGGACATACATGAGTATAACTATAGGAAATATTCTAGTCATTCATTCATAGTTATATACGATAAATATTACATCATTAAGCGTTCATAACTAATCAAAAGTACATAATATTTACAGTTTCACAAAAGACTAACAAACTTTACAATGAGCATATGAGAACTGAACAAAAAGGAACAAAAGGTGAAAATTTATTTATTCAGCTAGCGTTGTTAGGGTCCGCTGGCTTCTGCCACTCACCCTGTTCTTCAACTCCGTCTTCCTCCTCGGGGGCAACTTTCTCATGTCAAGGTTGTATACTAAAAACCATGAATTTTGTTGGTTTTAGTATTTAATTTTTTTAATAAAATTATTTTTTATTTTATGAGAATCTTAATGAGTAATGAATGTAATATTATTTCTTTAAATGTTATGAATGGATGTCTACAGTATTTAATCTGGTGTGTAGAGTACGACTTGCACACAAAAGACCAGAATATAGATTCTTGCAGAATATAAGTTTTAGTTAACAGTTTAGATAGAATTGGACAAATTATCGGTACGACTGTAGTAGAGAGTTTTAGTAGGCCTGTCTTGGTTACGAGGAACAGATAATAGAGTTGTCTATTGTTCCGACTCGTTGTACTAGTACACTTTGTGTATATTGAATGGGACCACATTGAGATAAGTAATTTTATACTGACTATATAAATTAATTCACACCTTAAGGTTATTATGAGTGCTTATACTATTAATTATGAAATAATTATTATTTACAAATATTTAATATTCGTTATTTTGATTCATTAGAAGGTGTGATCTTTTATGAGTCTATAATCCCGGTAAGTTGGATAGCGATATTAATTATAAGGTAAATATTATAATTATTAACGGAATGCACGTTCCGATTGTTCGGGATTGACAATACTCCCTTACAGATAGATTTAATTATCCTGCCCATCAAATAAGTTAAGCGGAAGGGCTTAAGAAATTTTAAAGATGCCGATTAAATTAAATTGTCAGTAATTAAATTTAATTAGCGAGTATCAAAAATCTTAACGTGGAGAGATGAGTTAAGCATTTAATAACAAGAACTCGAGTAATCGATTTTGTGAATGTGGTTGGGAGTGCAATTACGATTCTTTAGTGGTATGAATTATAATTTATATTTTTATGAAATTGCCTCAAGGGCAAGCGAGTTTTTATAATTACATTAGAAACTCAAGTCATATTTACTTCACAAGTCCCTGCTATAACCCTATATATATGCGGTTATCCTAAATCATGATTATAAGTCGTCTTTCAATACTAGGATTTTCACGTAAACCTAAAATTGATTAGTTTAGTAGGTTCCTAGTTCACGGAGGATCGTAGCACATCCTACGTTCGTGATATGCATCAAAAATACATTAGAAAGCTTGATCGGAGCTTCAACTTGAAGTATTCAGATTCGTAGTTGTTGCAGTAACCGAAATTATTCTATAAGATTTCGAAAGGTATAATCCTAAATCTAACTTTGAGAGTACGATTTTTATTTTGATTGTTTGATATTAAAAAATTTTAAATTGGAGTCTATTTCGGCTATTGTCTGTCTAGTATTTTTATCAAAAAAATCGTATTCAAATCAATAATTTTGGCAGTTTGCCTCTAACAATTGGTATCAGAGTCGTTTTGATTTATGAATATGGTTTAATCGAAGGATCGTATAGTTTTAGAACTGTGTTAACTTTGTTTTGTAGGCGTTCTAATCCCGATTTTATGATCATTATTATATTCATGTTTGATTGAATGGTTGTATGATGATTATTATTAGTTTTTAATCACGAGGGTTGATCGTGATAGTTTTAGGCTTTTTAGATCGATTGTGAGCCTCTGGAGACATAGGTTTCGATGTAAAAGTTTTTTTTTTATATTCTTTAGATATTGTTTGATATATGTAAGAACAAGTTTGATATATGCATTACTGATTTCACCATAGAGGCCGAGTATGTGGTAGCTTCTAAAGCAGCCAAGGAGGCTGTTTGACTTAGGAACTTCCTACTGGATCTAGATGTGGTGCCTTTAGTTCAGTCGACTATTACACTTTATTGTGACAATAACGGAGCAGTTGCAAACTCGAATGAACCAAGAGTCCACAAGAAAGGAAAGCATATTGAGCGTAAGTATCACCTGTTACGAGAAATTGTACAGAGGGGTGATGTTATTGTGACCAAGAGCACCAAACCTATCCTTGTCTCATTACGAATGGTAAATCCATCACCTGGCTTCATGCCACAGCTGTTTTACTACAAATGGAAATGGCGTGGGGGTAGACCAATAACACCCTTATCCTCCGGCCGACCAGAATAATAATAATGCGCAAAGTAATAATCTCATCTTAAGGACCAGGATGCTCGCTTGGTGTCAACTCAAAGTCTAAGTTACCAGAAACAGAATGCTAGCGATGAACCCATGGTGCCTAACCAGTCTCATGATAAACAATTTTCCAAAAATAATTTCAAAATTGGCAACCAGGGACACCTAGACTTTGAACCATGAAGGGAACAATTTTCACGTAACCCAACCCACAATGATAGGTACAAAATGGACTCCAATATGTCAAGATGCAAGTGATGATAATGCTCATGATGCACAATATGTATCTCAAGTACAACTATCAATAGCATGAATTTAAACTAAGCATGGTATATCATATGGTACAACTCATTAAAGTATGAAGTACAAGCATTTGAAGCACAAGTTACAATTCATAAAACATGGCTCAAACTTAGTAGCATAGATTCTAATCAACATATAATCATTCTAAAACATTAACCATCCAATTTAAATCAATTAAAACATATACTTCAAGTCCCACCATAAAACATGTCAACCACACACTTAACAATTTAAGGGTAAATATTCAAGTGTCAATTTAAAAAGGACAATAGTGTTTTGGGGTACTTAGACATGAGATTAAGTTCTGATTTTTGGACACCATATAGATAAAAATATTTCTTACAACTTTTATGTTTAACACTAAGGCCAGATTCTAAGAAAAATCGGTCATTCATTTCATTTAAGAGAAAATGATTCAGCACTTTGTAGAGAAAAGTACAAAAATTGTGTCTAAGTTGGTCTCAATTTTGGGGCATCAAATCAAGTGCTATAGGTCCAATTTTTGGATATGTTCTAGGTTAATGTGTCCCCTATAGGTTTTATGAATAGTGCTAAGGGTAATTATTTGCAACAAGTTAGAGATATAGGCCAATTTATAAAATGAGTTCAGTCAGCTAAAAATTTATCAATAGAAACAGGTTGTAACAAAGAGTTCACAAACAGTTTGAGGTGTGGTTTGACTTATCTACACTTTTAATGAAAATCACTTTTGGATTTGGTCATTAAAAATAGGGGTTTCTAGTCATCCAAAAACATGTGACAGAGGGCTCTGTCAGTCATAGATTCACAACAGTGACTTTGAGGTGTGGTTTGACTTATCCAATCTTATGATTTTGGGCTTTGTTTTGGTAGACAGTAAGACATACATGTTAGCTACAACGTTCATGTTTTGACCTAAGCTCGGATCTCATTCTAAACTAAGGTTGTTATGTCTGCAATTCTAGGTGGTCAGAAATTGACACTCTTTAGCAAAAATAGCATATCTCGAGTTTTACTCAATGAAATCAGTTCAAACTAATTTTGTATGAAAGATAACTTCAAAACCTAGGTCTGCACATAAAATTCACAGTTAGATCATGTTTCTATATATATGTATGACAAATCAAAATTCGAGATAAAAAGTCAAAATTGCCCAAAAATTAGGCCTTTAAGGGTCTTTGTCTCCTAACTCATGGTATGTCAAGATTTAGTCCCATTTCTTTGCATACATGTGTTTAAGACTTACATATATTTGTTTTAGAACTTTCTAAAAGCTACACAACTCATGGACACAAACATGCAAGCTCATCTCCAATCGCAAAAATCATGAACAACCCTTATTTTCTCATCATGATGCCTTTTTTTATTAATGTTTTGATTCTTGTTCTTGGTGGTGTTTTAAGAGATGAGTTGCGGGAGATCATGGGTGATTTTGAACAAAAAGTGTAGAAGTTTTACTTACTTGTTTAAGGACCTAAGGTATAGAGAATGGCCTATGGACTTGGCTTTAATGCTCCTCCTTGCTCCTCATTGGTTCCTCTTTCCTTTCTTACTTCTTCTTCCCTCCTTTCTCTCTCAACTTTGAAGAACACTTGAACACTCAAGAATCTAATCTCTCTCTCTCTCTCTATATATATATAATGCCGAAATATGGAGGAGGAAGAGGGTGGCTTAAGTCTTCATTTTATAGAGAAATTAGGTAGCGGATGTAATTATACACTTGGAAGCTTTTAATTTAATTTCCTTGGTTCTATTTGTTGCATGTAAGGTGGGAGGCTTTTGAGACTTACACATATCAGATATGGTGGCTGGAGATTTTGGCTAGGGACAGTTTCGGGCAGAGCAAAACTGATTTTGTATAAATTTAGGGTTTAAATTATGTTTTGGTACTATTTTGTGCAAGAAAACGCCTAAAAATTAATTTAGTGTATCTTTTTGGTGTCTTTACCTACTAAAATCTATTATTTTAGTATGTTTATGATTAATTTAGTATTTTCAAGAATTATCATAATTTTTATAGTAATTGATTAAATAGGTGTAGAATTTTAAGTCAAATTAAGCTAGTTTGACAAGAAATGACTTTTTGACTTATTTTAGTGCATAAGAACTTAATTAATGATTTGTTTACTTTTGTTGGCCTATATTATTATATTATCATGTATATTACTTGTTTAGATAATCTTGGGTTACCATAATATTGGATTTGTATGACGTTTTCTTATTTTTGAGCTAAAAAGGAAAAAAGTGACTTTTTGAGCACACATCCCAAGGTGGCGGGCCACTTAAGGGTATTTTTGTTATTTTTATTGTTATTTGATCTTTTTTTACTTGATTGTATCTAAATATCTAATTTAGGATATTCATGTGTCAAAATTCAAATTTTTAAAATTTTTTTGCTGTACTAGGGAAAAAATGATCATTTTACCCTAATTATGAGAATTTTTTATTTTTAACCTTATATTTTGTGTTCTTTCCTTAATTAGAATGTCATGAGTCTTCTCTGAGTATTAGGGTTTTGTCTCTGAGTATTTGGTGTTTTTAGAATTTTCAGATAGAATTAGGGTTTCGGGTTAAGATTTCTAATTTTTTAGTGACCTAAGATATTGTCGGTTAAGCGTCGCTAATACTAGAGTTTGAGCCGAGTTATTACAGGGGAAAACCACAACTGACTCTAACGGTTCTGAACCCTCCAACGGTTCGGTAATAACGGTAACGGTAACTTATAAAATTTAAATATATTAAATTTTAAATTCAAAATTTTAATTAAATAAAATTTTTGCAAAAAGATAAGGGTAAACCCGAACCCACAACCCGTAGCCCACGGCCCACAGACCTAGACTCGGGCCCGAGCCCAGCAAGGTCGGTCGGTCGATCAGTCGGACAGGCAGCGGCGCGTGAACGCGTACGCGGGGGGTTTGGGTTGAATTCACCATTGGGTAGGTCCTCCCCATTTCCCAAAATTAGGTACCCCCAAGGGGTACACCCCTTGGGCCACACTTGGCTTATATAAGTTCCTCACCCAATGCTCTCCCAGCAAATGTGGGATTGGGTAAAGTTACCATCATTTTGTCAACTTTTATGGCACACTTTTGGAGTCAATTTTTCTTTCACTCATTAATGGTTTTGAATGCCATTAAATCCATGATTACTCTACTTATAGAAATAAATAAATTGAAACTTAGAATTATCAAAAAAGATTAATCCAACACAAAAATAATTAGCTTCAAAGTTAGCTATAAATTATGTTCTAACTTATTCAAAACTCACTTTTTTTCAACAATTCCCCACATGAATCGAATTTGATAGAAAAGAAAATGCAATAAGATACAGACACAAAGAAAGTTCAATAAGAAAAATTATGCACAGGATAGGTAGCTTTTGGCTTTGAACCTTCCATTTTGAAAAACTATCAGACTTACTGGCTAATCAGTGGATGCGATGCCATGAACTTTTCAGCCGTTTGTGTAAGCCAAGACAATAGAGTTCACATAAAATATTTCTAAACACAGCTTGGTTCTCACGGCTGTGCTCATTTTAACCCTAAGCGAATCCTGATTTCATGAGTGCTGTTAGAGAATGTAGTCTTAGCATTCTCACAAAAGTGGCCCCTTCTCACTCATATAAGTGATTCTTATTAAGAGTATCTTGCTATACCCCAGTTGAATTTTAAGGTATAAGAATCATTAAAAACATAGCTTAACTTAATAACGCTACAGGTATCACTGTACTATCATAAGAATGGGTAGGAGATTTTATCTCCATAGTGATAATATTGAGTCACACACAATTCAGTTGTCCCTTTAAACCTAAATCTTGGGATCTCCAGTTAGCTATGTTGGGTTACCATTGAGGTGACTCTTAATTCATAAGCTGTAAGCCCATTCCTCTCGATAAAAACCTAACTTGCTCTCCACTTAAGCCTTTAGTTAACGGATCCGCTATATTGTCTTTAGACTTTATATATTCAATGAAAATTATTCCACCCGAAAGCAAATGTTTCATGGTAATGTGTCTGCGACGTATATGTCGAGACTTACTGTTATAAATATTATTCAGTGCGTTAGCTCTTACTGATTGATTGCCGCAATGTATACAGATGGCTGGCACAGGTTTAGGCCGCATTGGGATGTCTTCTAAAAATTAGCGAAGACATTCAGCTTCCTCTATAGCTTTGTTTAAAGCTATAAACTCAGACTCCACTATGAGCCTTGCAATACACACCTGTTTAGATGATTTCGATAACACAGCTGCACCACCCAAAGTAAATATGTATCAACTTGTGGATTTTTAGTCATTTGTATTAGATATCCAATTTGCATCACTGTACCCTTTCAGTACAACTGGATATCTAGTATAATACAACCTATAGTTTTTGGTGTATCTCAAATATCTTTGTACCCATATGATCGCCTACTAATGGCCATTCCTAGGGTTATTAGTATACCTGCTTAATTTGCTCACAACATATGCTAAGTCGGGTCTTGTACAATTCATGTAGTACATTTGACTCCCAATAATATGGGAATATTCCAATTGTGATATGCCTTGATCTATATTCTTGGGCAGACGGAGATTTATATCTATAGGTGTCCTTGCAACACGGGTATCATCCTTATTAAATTTCTCAAGGATTTTCCCAACATAATGGGACTGAGATAAGGCATATCCATCAGATTTTTAATGATCTTAATCCCAAGTATAATATCTGTTATTCCCATATCTTTCATGTCAAATCTCTTGTTCAACATATTCTTGATAGTTTTAATCATTAAATTATTACTATCCAAAATTTGTATGTCATCAACATACAAGCAAATAATGACATAACCTTTATCAGTGTCTTTCACATAGACACATTTATCACACTCATTTATTCTGAAACCATTTGACAATATTACACTGTCAGATTTTTCATACCATTATTTAGTTTGAGGCGTAAAAGAGACTTAACAAGCTTACAAACTTTTTTTCTCATGCCCCAGAGTTATAAAACTCTCAGGTTGTTCCATATAGATTTCTTCATGTAAATCTCCATTTAAGAAGACTGTCTTAGTATCCATTTGATGTATTTCTAGATCAAATAATGATGCAGTAGAAATCAGTATCCTAATAGAAGTTATTCTGGTCACAGGCGAGTAGGTATCAAAATAGTCCACCCATTCAGTTTGCATGTATTCTATAACTACAAGCCTTGCTTTGTATTTCTCAATTGATCCATTTGCCATTATTTTCCTTTTGAATACCCATTTATATCCAAGAAGTTTACAACCAGGTGGAAGGTCTACTAATTCCCAAGTACGATTTTGCAGGATAGATTCAATTTTACTATTGATTACCTCTTTCCACAAAGGTGCATTGAGGGAGGTTATTTTAGCCTAAAACTTTTGAGGCTCATTTTCTAACAAAAATGTTAAAAAATTCAGACTAAAGGATTTGGATGTTTTAACTCGTTTACTACGTCTAGGTTCATCATCCTCTCTCAATCCTTGATCCCCATCTTCCACTTGACTACTGCCTATTGCAGCATCATAAGTTCTTTTAAGAGAACTTATCTCTTGTGTAGATTTGCACGGAAATACATGTTCAAAGAACGATACATTTCTAGATTCAATAACTGTGTTTACTTAAATCTCAGGATTATCACTTATGTGTACTAGAAACTGATATGCACTGCTGTTATTTGCATATCTTATAAATATACAATCAACACTTTTCGATCCTATCTTGACCGTTATAGGATTTGGAACCGCTACCTTAGCTAAACATCCCCATACCCTTAAGAATTTATAGGAAGGTTTTCGACTATTCCATAATTCATACGGAGTTTTGATCGTTTTTCTTATGGGTTATTCTGTTCAGAATGTAATTGGCAGAAAGTATTACTTCCCCCTCACAAGTTCTGATATAACTAAGAATTAATTAGTATAGCATTCATCATTTCCTTTAAAGTTCTACTTTTTCGTTCAGTAACTCTGTTTTGTTGTGGAGTATAGGGAGCTGTGGTTTGATGGATAATTCCATGTTGTGAACAAAATTCACCAAAAGGTAATTCATATTCATCTTCTCTATTACTCCTTAAGGCTTTAATATTTCTGTCAAGTTAGTTCTCAACTCCTGTTTTATACAAAATAAAACTTTCTAAAACTTTATTTTGCTCCTTATCAAATACACATAACAGTACCTAGTACTGTTATCTATAAAAGTGATAAAGTACTTTTTTTCTCCTCGTGTTTGAACAAATTTAAAATCACATATATCATTATTTAACTAAACCACGGGCTGGAAAGGCGCTTTAATTAATTTAGCTTCTATAGAAATTTCACATTTATAATTTGAGTCAATTTTAAATTTAGGCAAATAATCCATGTTAATTAATCTACGCAATGATTCAAAATTAACACATCCTAATCTACCATGCCACACATAAGAAGACTCAGGCATATAAGCAGAAGAAATAGTAGTATTATTAAATTTCAGAATTACAGTTAGTACATTCAGCTTAAACAAGCCGTCTGACAAATATCCTTTCCCCACAAACATTACCTCTTTAGTCAGAACAAACTTGTCAGACACAAAGATGTGCTTAAAACCATTTTTGCTCAACAACAATCTTGACACAAGATTCTTCCTGATCTCTAGCACATGCAAGACTTTGTTAAGTGTTAGCTATTTTTTCGATGTCATCTTTAGTACAACCGTGCCTTCTTCTTCCACTTTTACAGTAGAAGAGTTTCCTATGAATAATTGTTCCCCATTGGTAACAGCTTGATAAGTGGTGAACATTTTCTAGTTTGCATACATATGTCAGGTTGCATCGGTATCCACCCACCACTCCCCGGGGTTGGATCCAACCATGTTGACCTCAGATACTACTGTTGTCAGATTTATCTCAGACACATCAGATGAGAGATTCTCTATTTCAACAACTTTGGCCTAAGAATGCTTCTGCCTCTTCGAGGCATTTTCCTGGTCTTTGCGGCTACGGAAGTCTTTTACCCGATGACCCGGCTTGTCACACACAAAGCACCTTTCCTTGAACATCTTTAAGTCACCACCCTTGACCTTTTGGTTGTGATTCTTTCACTTCTTTCCTTTTTGGGCTTGTTCTACCACATTGACCTTCGCCTTGAACTAGAACCCCTGTAAACCTTTCTTCTCAGTAGTGCGGTTATCCTTCTCTATCCTGAGTCTAACAATCAGGTCTTCAAGCTTCATTTTCTTGTGCTTGTGCTTCAGATAGTTCTTGAAATTCCTCTAGGATGGTGGTAGCTTTTCAATAATTGCGGCCACGTGGAATGACTCACATGAATCTCATGTAGGACCAGTTGAAGCTCTTGGATCTGGCTGATGGCAGTCTTTGAATCCACCGTTAGAAACTCGAGGAATCTGCCGACAATAAATTTCTTTATCCTGGCATCTTTCGTCTTGTACTTCTTGTCAAGGGATTTCCATAATTTTTTTATCGTCTTTAACGGACTATACACGTTATACAATGTGTTATCCAAATCATTCAGGATATAATTACGGCATAAAAGTCAGCATGTTTCTATGCGTCAACTGCAGCCACAACTTGCCTGTCATCCTCATTCTCAGACAATGAAAGAGCATCCTCTTGGAAGAACTGCGCCAAATTCAGCGTCGTGAGGTAGAACAGCATCTTCTATTGCCACCTCTTAAAATATGTCTCATTGAACTTTTTTGGTTTCTCCCCATGGTTCACAAGAACCGTAGCCGGAATCAGGGCCGGAACAAAAGCCATCACGGGGTTAGAAGCAACAGTGGTGGGGTTATTCCTGTTTTTTATTTCAATTTCAATTTTGATTGCCATAACTAAAAAAGCCGAATCAACACCGAAACATAATCCAATAATAAGTTTATAAAACTTATAAAACAGTAATTTAAAACTGCAACAACTGTATAAAATAAAACCACTATGTTTTATATAACACTATAACAGTAAAGAACTGTAATACAAGTGTCACTAATAGAAAAATTCTAGAAACCGAGTATATAACTAATTGGTCTTAAGATTGTTGGTTTAGAGAAACTGAAAATACAACAATCTGTCTGTTTAATAACACTCGGATAGCACCAAAATGCAGTAATAAAATTACAGCAATCTAAAACTAATTTCAGAATAAAATTAAAACAAAATTAATATCATATGTTTTTCAGTTACAGAATAATATAGCAGATTTAGATTTAAAATAAACTCATAAACAGATTAGAAATAAAAACTTTAATAAAAACATAACACAATTTTTATTTTAAACAATTTTTGTAAAATAAAATAAAACAGTGTTTTGAAAAAATAGTTTTCTATATGCAGGAAGAAAATGGAAAACCAGAATACTATATTTATTGCAGATACAGAACAAAATAGCAATAGTAAATAGGAAAAAAAAACTAAGAACAGTCTTATAGAACGGGTTGAGATAGAATCCAACGTTCAACGGTGTCTTCTTAAGACAGATAACGTCCCCGCCTCGGTACTTACAGTGGATCAGACGTCTGCCTCCAGGTTGAAACGATCCTCGTGTGCAGAAGAAGCATAATAATCTACAAACACAGTGAACTTTGCTTTGCTGATCTCTCTTTTGACGATGATAGAAATGGAAGAAGAAAAATGCAGTAACAGAGGAGCAATGTTTTGGATGCTGAAAAATTGGGATACGAAATAGGTTTCGCAGCATCCTTTAAATAGGAGCTGCTGGTGATGGTTCCGTTTAAACCGAACTGACACGATACTGGTTCGGTCTGACCCCAACAGGGGTGAACCACAACTAACTCCAACAGTTTTGAACCCACAACCCACGGACCACGTCCCACAGACTTGGGCTCGAGCCCAGCCCAGCTCGGCTCGGCACGGCACGACCGGCCAGGCAGCAGCGCGCGTGTGCGCGTGTGGGGTTTAGGTCGAACCCACCGTTAGATAGGTCCTCTCCTTTCACAAAATTGGGTACCCCAAGGGGCACACCCCTTAGGCTACACTTGGCTTATATAAGTCACTCACCCAATGCTCTCCCAACCAATGTGGGATTGGGCAAAGTTACCATCATTTTGCCAACTTTCATTGCACACTTTTGGAGTCAATTTTTCATTCATCCATTAATGATTTTGAATGTCACAAAATTCATGATTACCCTACTCATAGAGATAAACAAATTAGAACTTGAAATAATAAAAAAGAATAATCCAACACAAAGATAATTAGCTTTAAAGTTAGCTAAAAATCATGTTCTAACTTATTCAAAACCCCCTTTTCCAATACTTAATAATTTTCCCCCAACAATTGTTCAGTCTCAATTTCTGTTCATAACCCTTAATGCTACGCCACTACATTTTTTTTCCTTTTCCTATGATGGGTTGATTCACTAATGATTTACTTTTTCTTTTGTGTGATATTTTTGTTATCCACGTTGATGAGATTAAAAGTATATTGATGCTCTGATCTAATACCTTAGTTTCAAATCATCTACCATTAGCTCCGATACCATTTGAAAATATTTAATCACTAATCTCCGAACGCAAATAGAAGCACAATCATGCACACATCAAAGAGAAAAATTACACAAAAATTTACATGGTGTGACCTAAACTGCCAATTGTGGTATTGTAGAAACAAGAGTGTTTTTTTCCTTCTCTACCTTTTACATTTGGAGAAAAAAAAAAGGTAAGGTGTTAGGGGCCCTTTTCACCTAACCGTTAGGTTAACCTCTACTTAATCTCATTTGGCTCTTGTTTTAAATTTTTCAAAATTAAAAAATACAAAAGTAAGATTAAAGAGAGTCCATACAAAAGCAAGCAAGAAAATCAAAAATCTTACCTAAAATGCTTTCATGAGAAAATAAAAACACCTAAAGGTTATGTTGGACTATTTATTATATCTATCATGCTTCACTTATTGGTAAACAAAAGGAAAATAGCATTCAGAATATGATCCAAGCAACTGGATTAACAAAAGGGCGCGACCGTAGCAACCAGAGGTTGCAGCCACCATGAAATATAGACAAAAGATCACAACCATGACGAATAAACCTAACGGCCATGAAAACTAAATAGAATAGTTCATGATTGTAGCAACTAGAGGTTGCAGTCATTACATTCTAACAATCTAGTATGGTTTCTTACAATGCTTAGTGTGTGGATGTGTCTAATACGCAGAGAACATATAATCACATAATCAACATAATATTTTTGACATGTTTTTCACTAAAACATAGATTTACGCATTTTTTTTGATGATATTTAAGCTACTTAATATTATGACTAATAGGAGCAAAATATTAAATGAAATTAGGAAACCCATTCGTAATTATCCCGAGGGGAAGAAAAATGGGATTAGAAGCTTTATGATGGTCTACGAGTACCTAAAGTGGATGATCATCCGCATGTGCCTCCTCAATCTACGGCATCAGGCCAAACGAGTGATGATACGCTGACATTCCTCCATGTAACGATAATACCTTAAACTCGACTTGGAAGAAGAAGGTAGTCTCGGGATGGGTTGAAATGTGTATCGAGAATGTGGTCAAACAGGGTATCAGGGTTAGTGTAAGTATGGGGTTAAGGTCGGGGTTAAATTGTAATTTGACAGAGTGATAGCATTCTTTCCAAAGGTTTCTCCTTTCTTCTTAAAATGACAAAAAATGACGCTATAGATAACCATCAGGACGCTGATGACGTTCTTTATTAGGTTTACATGTGTCAAGAATAGAAGGTTCTATAATAACTATGCGGCCATGAACATTGAATATTACAGCCGCAAGGAATAATTAACATGCATCACAGTCATATGGTTCGAAAGTCACAGCCGTGTGTAGGATCAACGCACCATCACTTGGAGTCATCTTTTAGCATAATCCCATATATTTTCCAATCACTTGGAGTCATCTTTTATCATAATCCCATATATTTTCATAATTGGAGAACACTCGAAACGGAGCCTAAGATACGACTTGGTCAAATTGGGGTGTCTACCATTGTTCCTCTTTGACAGAACTTGCAATAATTTATGATGCAGTGAGTGTCAAAATTCCATAAACAATCCCTTTCGACTAAACCATCAATCATAAGATAATAAAATCGTATAGAAAAAATATGATTGTACTCAAATTTTCATCAAGTTGATTATGTACCACATTGCAAGGGATTAGACCATAACGTAGTTCATGGGGCAATGTATATGATACAAATAGACATATCATAATGCAAGACATGATGCAAACACGTGACTTCATGATGCAAACTACTGAGAATAAACTTAAGGACATGGCATGGACCGAGGAAGATCAAGAATCAATTTTAGGTTATGAATAAGACCGGGGAGCTGAGAATCAATTTTAGGTCATGAATGTTTAAGAAGTCAATTTAAGATCATGAGGAGGATCATTATGCTAAGAGTTAGTTTTAGATCGTGAAAAGAACTGACGAGTCAATTAAGGTCATGAGGAGGACTATAATGCCAAGAACCAGTTTAAGGTCATAAGAAATACTGAAAAGTCAGTTTAATGTTATGAGAAGGATCAATATGTTCAGAATCAATTTTAGGTCATGAAAAGGACAGGGAGGTTTGAGGTCTCGAACAAAGTTGGGAAGTCGAGGATCAGTTTTAGGTCGTGAATAGACTGGAGGGTCAGTTTAAGGTCGTGAAGAGAACTTATATGTCGAAAGTCAATTTTAGGTCTTAAAAAGGACCGAGAGGCTTAAGATCTTAGATAGGACCTAAAAGGTTTAAGGTCATGAACAAGACCAAGAAGGTTTAAGGTGTTGAACAGGATCAAAAAGGTTTATGGTCTCGAATAGGACCAGGAAGGTTTAAGGTTTCGGATAGGAACGGGAAGTTAAGTATTAATTTTAGGTCGTGAATGGACAAGAGGATCTATTTAAAGTCATGAGGAGGATCGTTACACTAGAATCAGTTTTAAGTCATGAAAAGGACTACGGAGTCAGTTTTATGTTATAAGGAGAACTGAGAAGTCGAGAATCATTTTTAGTCCAAGAAAAGGACCAGGGAGTCAATTTTAGGTCATAAAGAGGATCGAGAGTGTTTAAGGTCTGAGACAAGATCGGGAAGGTTTAAGATCTCGGATAGGACGAGGAAGTTGAAGATTAGTTTTAGGTCATGAATGGACTAGAAGGTTAGTTTAAGGTTATGAGTAAGACCATTACACTGGAAATCAGTTTTAGTTCATGAAAAAGACTGAGGAGTCAGATTTAATTCATGAGGAGGATTGAGAATGTTTAAGGTCTCGAACAGGATTAGGAAGGTTTAAGTCTCGAATAGGTCGAGGAAGTTGAGGATCAATTTCAGGTCGTGAATGGACCAGAGGGTTAGATTAAGGTTATGAGGAGGACCGTTACACTTGGAATTGGTTTTAGGTCATAAAAGGACCATAAAGTCAGTTTATGGTCATGAGGAGGATGGGGAAGTCAAGAATTAGTTTTAAGTCATGAAAAAGACCAAGAGTCAGTTTTAGATCATAAGGAAAATTGAGAAGGTTTAAGGTCTTGGATGGACCGAATTAGATTATCTTTCTTTGATTTTAAAAGGGACAAATATTTTGAATTTTAGTTAAAACGGCCAAAACTAAAACTCTTTTGAAAAAAGGGCAGTGCATAGGTCAAATTCTTAAAATTGGTCAATAATAAGATTACGACCACTAGGTTATAAAGGACACGACCGTGACAAATAACCATAAGGTTATTGCGGTCGCGCATTTGGGATGTGACGATTTTGAGTAAATGTTTTAAATTCCTCACAGCTGCTATAAAGGGAGGTCATGGTCATGCCTCAGATACAATGGCCAGGACTTTTAAAAAAAATAGACCTCGCGATCGTGAGGTTACAGTCTGTTTAAAAGTTTTGGGTGTTCAAAGGTTTCTCATTCGCGCAAATAATCCTTCTCTCTCTCTCTCAATTCCCTCTCTCCCTCTCTCTCTCTCTCTCTCTCTATCCATCTTGCTTTCATTATGTTTTCACTTCTTCTTCTTCTTCTTCTCTTTTGGTTCATGGCTGCTCTTGGAGGTGGTACGGGTGGTGGTAATGACGATGGTGTTAGCAGTGAAAGAGGGTGGTAATGGTAGTGCTAGCGGTGGTAGTGTGACAGGCGATGATGTTGGCAGTGGAGGTGGTTCTATAGGTAGTAGTCATGGTAGCGTCGTGGATAGAGGTGTCACAGATGGAGATGACGGCAGTAATGGTGGTGGCCACGGGCTGCACCAAAGGACGTGGTTGAGCACCTACTAGAGGGAGCTATAGCGATAAGATGCCTTACCACTTCAACCCAAGAGATATGTTTGCATGCATTGGACTCAATTCATTTTGTTTACTAGATTGAATATAGGATCAGATTGCATGTATTTGTTGAATACTTGATGAACTTTTTTAATTTGTTGAAAATTTGATGATCTGATCAATACCTATGAGCATGTTGTATGCTTGATCCTTGTAGAATTCCATTAACCTATTGATTTTGATCCTATTGAATCATATATGTCTTTGAGAATTTAATTATCGAATGAATTTTGTTAGGCTCATTGGATTGAGTTTGATGGGTGATTTTATTGAATTCTTGTTTGAACTTGTTCAAATTGTGAACGAACATATCTAAAGGTTTGTTAAATTTTGTTGGAAGATTCTTTGATGTCATGTACTTCTAGTAGGTTAGATAAATTGGATCCAATTGAATTGAATTGAATACTCGTTAAACATCTGTTGAATTTTGTCAAATGAACCTTAATGGATTTTGGACTCATCGATCCTACGAAGTATTTTGAGTGACTTAAACATATATATATAAGGACATCTAAAAATGATTAGGTCACTTAAAAAGATATTAGGTTGAAGATCTAACTTTTGAGTTCGATGAAAAACTAATTTATTTTGAAATTTTTCAATTTTGAATTTGAATTTGAAAGTTGAAAGTGGTTAGGTAAGTTGCATTTGAATGTGTTGAACAAATTAACTTTGAGGCAATAATTACAAAAATTTAAATTTTGAAATTAAAGTTTTCGAGTTGGTTATCGGGGTTTCGAATTTGAACTTTAAGATAGATTGTTGAATGGATCGAAACATGCATTGGAATTTTGTTTACCTGTTGTTTGTCTTTTGTTAGATTGTCGTACTACGTGCTTTTAAAGTTGAGTTTTTGATTTGATTTATTTCATTACCCAAAACTATAGCTTTATCATTTTGAATTCATGTCTAGATTTTTTAATTGAAATATATGTCTTTCATTTTCATTGTTCGTTTTGTTTTTCCTTGTTTATATGTTAGAGTTTGCTCTTTGATTTGTGTTCGATTTTCTTGTTTTGTTCGTTTCAGGGTATTCATCGTGTGCAAAGTTATAGGGGATCTTTTGACATCCTCGAGTGGTACGTGACTCTTCCTAAAAAAAGCCAAGAGATCATTGATAGAGAAGGATTTGGCCAGTTCTTGAACACACTAGAGGAGATAAGCAATGATCGAGTCCAGTTGACAACTCTAGCCGAGAGGTGGTGGGATACCACCAACACCTTTCACTACCCAATGTTTGAGGTGACTGTCACTCCTCTGGATTTTGCCCTCATCACTAGGATGCAAGTAGGCAGCGACCTAATCCCCTTTGATCCAGGCATCTGTCGGAGCATAAAGGCCCTCATTGTTTTCCTCGATCAAGTGTCCCAACTACCAACAAGGGAAGCATCCATTACTCGTGGCTCTGTCAAGCGTTCTGGCACATAGAGGTCCAGCATTTCGAGTGGGTGCCCTACACATTTCTCCTTTACATGTTCGGGGTGTTGCTATACCTGAACTTGGAAAACTGGGTGCACCTTCATTACCTTTCAACGATGGTGATGGTAGACGAGATTGGTACTTACGACTAGGGATGAGCCCCCTTAGCCACGCTATATGGATACATGAAGATAGTGACTCGCACCCCAGAGCAGGCGGGTACTAGAGGACTTAGGAGGTATACCTTTTCCTCTTCTGTTCTCCTTATTTCTATACGTCATCTTGGTTATCTTGCTTACTCAGCTTCTATTTACTTTTACAGCTCTTGGCCTAAGAGTTTCTCAATATGCGTGTGTCAATGAACACATACAAGGACCATCTGGTGAATCTTTTAGGTTATTGATAATCCAATTCTGCCAAGTGATATTTATATTTGTATGTTATACCTACAAACATGAAAACGTAGTCCAAATAGTTTGACTAAAATTGAAAAATCTAAAGAGATGGTCAACATCCTCAGCAGTATCCCCACACCTGGGGCACATAGGGTCACTAGTAAGACCCTTGATAAGTCTATGATGGTTAGTGAGAATCTTCTCATACAGACAGGTCTAGATGAACCCTTTGATTTTTTATGGTAGTTGAAGTTTTCAAATCCACTTCCAATTCCCATCTTCCTCCTCCGCATTATGAATTAGAATATAGGTAAAATTTAAATTAAATTTACCAGTACTAGTTAAGGTCCAACGAGAGGTATCCTCATTGTTACTAACATCAGGTTTTGGGGTTTTCAAGATTGTGATGATCTCTTCAAAAGAGCGAAGGGTAGCAAGGTTCCAATCATTATTATGGGTGAGGATATCTTTGACCTTGGAGGGATCTTTAGCCATATCAGGGTGGTTAACAAGGAGAGGATTTTGACCACACCACCAATCTTTCCGGATTGATATGTTTTTATCATTACCAATGAGCCATTTCATACCTCTTTGTAGGATGTCATAAGAGAGGAGGATGTTTTTCTAAGTATGAGAGGAGTTACCTTTCCCTGAGTTTTTAAAAAAAATTCTTGGAATGAAGATACTTTTTCTGAATCAGATCTACCTACAAGGAGTTAGACTTAGTGTAAATTTTTCAACTTAACTTAGTAAGAAAGGCTAGGTTATTGGCTCAAGCTTTTCTAATACCGAGGCCCCTAGCTTTTTTACTTTTACAGACAGTCTCCCAATTCACCATATGAATTTTTTTCCATTATCAGTTTCACCCCAGAGGAACTTTCTTTTCACTCTGTCAATATTGTCCAGAAAGGCATATGGTAGTTTAAACATTTGCATAGAATAGTTAGGTATGGTAGAGGTAACCGAATGAACAAGAGTAGCTCTTCTCATGAAGGAAAGAGTTTTAACCTTCCAACCCAAGAGCTTCATCTTGAGATTGTTGAGAATAAACACATAGTGACCTTTATTAACACGAGAGTGAAGAGGGCACATGAAGGTACTTTCCAAGTCAAGGGTGAGAGGGATGCCACTAGAATGGCTAAGGCCCAAAGTAAGGCTCGAATATGTGTTAGGAGAAACAAAAAGATTGGATTTTCTTAGGTTGATAATCTAACCAGATGCTTCACAAAAAGTGCTTATGACTTTCAGCACAGTCTCGAGTCCTTTTCTAGAGGCTTCTACAAGAGGAGGATATCATCTGACAAGAATAGGTGGCTGAAGAAAGGGCCATTATGAGATGTTGTAATCCGTTTCTAATTCCCTAGCTCCATGTATGATTGTGTTTGACTTAGGTAACCCAAGAGGGGGTGAATTGAGTTTTAAAAGAATAATTATAATTTTAAAAATCTTTTTTAATTTCGCAAAACAAATATAGCAATAAACACAAACAATATAGCAGCAGTGAAATTAAAAGAATAAGAGAAAAAATTAACTAAATGCCAAGGATTTATAGCGATTCAGCTTCTTCTAAGCGTACGTCCACTCCTCAAGATTCCCCTTGAGAATCTGCACTATATACGAATGTTTCATAGGTGCATTCAAAAACCTTTTACAGCTTCAACAAATTTCTATAAAAGTCCTTTGTTTTTCTAAACTCTCTTTAGCTCTTTTTAAGAAGTGCTAAACACTCTCTTAAAGATAAAAAGGGTGACTCACCCTACTTTACAATAAATGTGTAACGACCCAGTCCAAACCCTAGTTATAACAACCCAATTGATAACAACCCATGTAAAGACCACCCTGCTCGGACCCTAGTATTAGTGACGGATAGTGCACATGACCATATAGCACGAACGAGGCTCAAAACACTAACTCGAATAAAAAACTCTAAGTTCAATCTAGAAACCATAAAAAGGTTCAAAACTCAGGTAACAAAACCTTAACACCTGGAGAGTCTCCCAACATTTTAAATAAAGTAAATAATATGAAATATAAGATTAGAAATTAAAAATCCTCATAAGTAGGGTAAAATTACCGTTTTGCCTCTGATACAGCAAAAAGTCTTAAAAATTTAATTTTTAACACATGGACATCCTAAATCAAGAATTTAAGTACAATTAAATAGAAAAAGACAAAATAACATTAAAAATGATAAAAATACCCCTTAGCGGCCGACCACCTTGAAAAGAGTGTCAAAAAGTAACTTTTTACTTTCTTTTTAGCTTAAAATGATGAAAAAGGTATTAAATCAAGTATTGTGATGATTCAACACTTTTTGAACAAATAATATACATAATAATATGGTATTATAGTTTAACAAAAGAAAATAAATTATCATTAAAGTTCATACACGACAAATTAAGTCAAAAAATCATATATTGCCAAAATAGCTTAATTTGACTTAAAAGACTACGTCTATTTAATCAATTTCTATGAAAACTATAATAATATATGAAAATACTATATTTATCATAAACATACTAAAATAATAGGTCTCCGTAGAAAAAAATACTAAAAAGATATATCAAATTAACTTTTAACGTATTTTTTTTACACAATAAGAGTACGAAAACCAATAAAAGCCCCTTAATTGATGGGGAGTCAAATTTTTGTCCCCCAAACTGACCCCTAGCTATATTTATCTTTCCCATATCTGATTTGTACCTCTCAAAAGTTGAAACATCTCAAATCATCTCACATCTCACTTATTAAAAAGAGAAAAAAAAAGTCTTTCCATGGTACCTCCCTTTGTGTCCCGTAGCCCTTGCCTATATAAAGCAAACCAAACACCCTCTTCTCCACTTGATAATTTCGGCCAAGAGAGGGAGAGAAACCAGACTTCATTACTCTTGAGTGTTATGGTGAGAAAAAGGAAGAAAAATGAAGGAATCAAGGAAAATTTTCTAAAGCTAAGTCCTAATCTATCATTCACCCTCATTTGATCTCTCAAACAAGTAAGTAAAATCTCTAAATCTTATATCTAATATCTCTCAAAATATTCCTCAATTCATCGGTTTAAACACTCTAAGAATCGAAAACCGAAAACAAACTGAAAATGCGTCGTAGTTGAAGATTTGGGACTGTTATATTTATGGATGATATAAGATGTTGTTGTGTGTTGTTATCTTTAAATTTGATGACGTCTAAGTGTGCTGGAGCTTTGATATTAATGTTTAAAAGACAAGCATGCCAGGAAATAGGACAAAAACTTGACATAACATAAGTAAGAGACTTGGACCTTAAGAGACTTGATTTTTGATAACATAGATGTTTCTGCCCTAAACTTTGAAATGCCATAACTCAATATAGAAAATTCATCTAAGCATGTTCTTTAAGTTCAGATTTATATTTTTGTGTTATCTTTCATCCAAAGTTGGTTTCAACTCATTTGAGTAAGTAGAACGCGAGATATTGCAATTTTACCAAAGTATGTTGTTTTTCGACCAGTCAATACCACCGACCTGAAAACCCTAGTTTTCAATGAGACCTAAACTTTGGTCAAAATATGAAAATTGTAGCTAACATGTATATCTACCTATCCACCAACAATGAGTATAAAATATTGAGTTTTGATAGGTCATAACCCCTTTGAAATTCTCTATTGAGTTAGCCCTCAAAGGACACTTCTATCACATATTGTTATATAGCCCAAAACCCATATTTTTAGTGACCCAATTCAAAAGTGATCTACATGAACATTGTAGATAACATAATGAACTAATTTCTATCCAAAAATTAGACCTTAAAGCCTCGGGATGATACCCCAAAACCATTTCAAACCCTTTGTTCGAAATTGGCTCTGCTGAGTTTTTACTGCTGAACCTATTTTCTAAAATGGCCAAAACGTCTAACTTGTTCCAAATAACTACCCTTAAAACTAAATATGAAACTTGTAAGGGACATGTTAAACTAGAACATACTCAAAAATGGACTCATTTGGACTTGATTGGATACCTCAAAACCGAGACCAATAAAAGCATATTTTTGGTAAAATCTTGAAAAAAGTGCTGAACCGTTTTTACTTAGGATGTTTTGGTCACCCTTTTGCCTTAGGTTTTGGTCTTAGTGTTAAATATAAGAGTTGTAGAAAATATTTTTATCTAAATGGTGTTTAAAAATCATAACTTGATTCCAAGTCTAAATGCCTCAAAACCTTGTTGGCTCTTTTAATTTAATACTCGATTTTAGTCTTAAAAGTTGCTAAGTGTGATTTGAGTACCATTTGCTATGAGACCCGAGTTTTACATGATGATTTATTTGAATTAGTTGATTATTATTTTTAAGTGAATGTATGATGATTTAGAACTCATGCTATCAAGTTTGAATCATATCTTGATAATTGTAGCTTGTGCTTCACATACTTGTACCTTATACTTTGCAAGTTTACCATGAACTTGTCCATGCTATAAATTGTTGCACTTGAGATCAATGGTACACATTATGAACATTGTCACTTGCATCCTGACATATTGGAGTCCATCTGTGCAAACCGTTGTTGGGATGAGCTGTATTGAGTTGTCTTTATTGATTCTAAGTCTAGGCATCCCTAGTTGCCATTTTTGTAAATATTTTGGTTTATACACCCTGCGTGCGTCCCTGGTGTTTGAAAAGGTTTTGATTTATGTACCCTGGGTGCGTTCCTGGTGTTTGAAATTATTTTGACTTATACACCCTGGGTGCGTCCCTAGTATTTGAAATGATTTATCATGGAAATTATTGGGCACCATGGGTTCATCGCTAGCATTCTGGTTTTTATGGTTTGGACTTTGGAGTTAACACTGGTGCGAAAGTATCATACTTCTTAAGGTGGGAGCGTTTAGGTGTGTCCCAAACCCCACACCATTGCAAATTTTATAGTTAAACAATTGTGGCATGTAACCAGGTAAAGGATTTACTATTCGCAGCGAGGAGTAGTGATGGCTTTGGTGTTCAACTTATCCATAAAGTCTACTCTGGTGATTCTCGATGTGGAATCCCTGTTATAATCTGAGTGCATGTTGGGTTGGGCATCTACATCGCATACACGGCATCTCATATACGCATGTTTATTGACTCATCTGCTACCCTATTATAAATTTGTCTATCTACTCAACTTTCTATTATACTGGGTGTTATATGGTACGTGTTATGGTGAATTTTATGCCGTAAGATTAGTTAGAAGGATAAAGTGTTTTTCTTTTGGACCTTCGCTCATGGCATTCGTGCCACAGGTGAGAAGGAGTTCTTGGATGAAGTTATCTCAGAGGGAGAAGTAGAGTTTGAAGAACAGGGTGAGTTCCAAGAGCACGTGGATCCCGCTGATACATTCTGAGGAGTCGAGATCACTGCTTTTGTTCTTATATTCAATTTTCCCGCGCTTACTATAATTTTTGAAATTTCTTGGTGAAACTGTAATAGTTATGTACTTTTGAACAGTTCAGAACTCCTTTATAATGTAATAACTAACGTATGTAAATATGAATGTATGTAAATATAAGTCCCGACGTGCCCGGAGGACTGGGCATCACAAAATGTGATTGAGAAATTTGAGTAATAACTCACAAACACTCACTTACAAGGATTTGATAATAAATGAATAAGGAAGTGAGTGATGTTTTTAGGCTTAATGAGTAAATGAGTTTTAATGATCAAGGGAGGATTTATTGCTTTCAATGCACTCAATAGAACAGTAATCCAGAAGCTTAAACCTCTGAAATTTACTCTTTCTATAGCCCACTGAAGTAAATGACCGTTGGTGGTTGGTGGAGGAAATTAATGCTCTGAAAAAGTTACCGTTTGAACCAGCATCATTTTTAAAATCGGTCGCATGTGTCAACACAAGGCTTTTTTGTGTCGACACAAGTTGAGCTTGGCTTTGATTCTTAGATAAAAGTGTCGACTGATTCTTCATGTGGTGTCAACCAAACTTTTGGACTTTCAGCATCAACACCTTGGTGTCGACTCATAGTCAATCTGGTGTCGACCCTTTCATTTCTTTAGTTCTCCAGCTTAAAGCTTGGTGTCGACTCATATCAAAGTTGGTGTCGACTCAGGGTTTCATATCTTCTCTAGTGTCAACTCATGTCTTTGTTGGTGTCGATCCAATTGAGAGACTTTAGCTACTAGAATTTCGGTGTCGACACTTCTCATCTTTGGTGTCAACTCAGCCAACTAACTTTGGCTACTGAAAAATTAGTGTTGACACTTGTCTACTTTGGTGTTGACCTAGCCAAATGACTTTGACTACTAGAATTTTGGTGTTAACCCTTTTCATTTTTGGTGTCGACCTAAACTTTTGGTTCTCTAGAGGATGCCTTTGGTCTCGACTCATCTATTCTCTAGTGTCAACACATGGGGGATCAGTTGACGTCTTGGTATCGACTCATTGCATCTTTGGTATCGACACAACTTAAGTTTTCCAGATGGTGTCAAAGTGTCGACTCGTTTCATCTTTGGTGTCGCACAAGAATTAGGAATTTCAGAGGATCACTTGGTGTCATCACATGTGTGCATTGGTATCGACACAAATTGATTTTCGTCTAGGTGCTAAAGTGTCGACCCATGTATATGTTGGTGTCGACCCATCTTGTTCTTCGGGCCTTGACTTAGTGTCGACTCAAATCTATTTTTCTAAAACGTCTCAAGCAAAGCTTTAGAGGTGTCGACCCTAAATCTTAATGGTGTCGACACACTTGAGTTTGGCAAGCTCGCTTTGCATGTAAGTGTTGACCCAAAAATCAATTAGTATCGACACAAATGTTCTGTTATAAGAACACCGAGTGTCAACTCATTTAGCATTAAGTATCAGCACAAATGGCATAAGGTGTTGACATATTAGCATGTAGTGTCGATTCAACTTTTTAAAAAAATATTTAATATCTTTTAAAATTTTTAATTAAAAAATATAAATTAATAAAATTATCAGAATCTTATAAAATGCCCTTGGTCTAACAGATCGATAAGGAGGGAAAGACGTTCTATGCAAAGCATAAAGAGGTAAGGTGAGAGGGGATCTCCTTGTCTCAGACCTCTCTACCAGGGAAAAAGCTTTGGAGTTGTTCACCATTCTAAATGACAGATAAGGAGACATTTGTAACACAATTCATAACTAACCCAACCCAGTCCCGGTTAAAATTGGAGAACATAAGGGTTTTATGAAGGAAAGTCTAAGAAATCTTTTCATAAGCATCTTCAAAGTCAATTTTAAAAATCTGACACCTTTTTTTCCCTTTTTCCTTCTCAGATAGTGAATGATTTCTTGACAAATAATTATGTTATCCGAAGCCTGCCTACCAAGATCAAAACTAGATTGAGAGGGGCTGATAATATCCAAAAAGAGGGGTTTGAGTCTATTCACAAGAATCTTGGCAAGGATTTTGTAACTCACATTGTAAAGACTGAATGGTCTGAACTAATTGATGGATGTCAAGGAGGGCACTAATCTCAAATATGGTTTTTAAGAAGAGGTGGTTCACTAATCCAATTGTTGGTATCCTCTTTAAGAGCAATGATCTTATTCCTCCTCCTACAGGTTAAGGTACTCTGTTGGATAAAAAATTATATTTCTATCCCCCTTATTAATCCAATTAATTGTAGATTTTTGTTTTCAAAACATTTCCTCTTGGCTAAGGATACAAATGTAATCCAAAATAAGAGATTGTGGGAGTAGTTCAAACTCTGGGCTTTTTAGATGCCTTCAATTCTGGCCAGAAGTCTCCTTTTATTTTTGAAAATGTTTCCAAACACATCCCTATTCCAGATTCTAGCTTAGTTAGCCAAGTTTGTGATATTATTAGGAACGGTGACAGAAAGCCCTCCCCATGCATTTGTAACCATATTAATAAAATTCGGCTGAGTAGTCCAAGTGATCTCAAAATCGAAAGGGCGATTGTAGGGGGTCGGTCTATGTAGTCTGTTCATATGAATAAGCACAGGGCAGTGGTCAGAGTAGATCCTAGGAAGGTTGCAAACCACAATGTTAGAATAAGACACATTCCACAAATTATTACAAAGAGTTCTATCTAAGCATTCCATAGTGTTAGCAAGCCCAAGTCTGTTGTTAATTTAGGTTAACATGGGGCCAATACAATCGAGGTCATAAAGATTGCAATCATTCATATGATTCAAAAGACTATAGCGTTTAGAGTTAGAGTTATCTTGAATGTGAGTCCTACACTTGGACGATTTAGCAAATTCATTGAAATCACCGGCCAACAGCCACAGGTGGTTGATGTATCTAGCTTTATCAGTGGTGTCAATCCAAAACACCTCTCTGTTGTTCGGGTTTGGGTTTGTATACACCGCTAATAAAATCCAGTCTTCATAGTTTGGCTTCTGGATTGTCGCATGAATACATTGATCCTTGATTTCGTAGGCACATATCGTGATTTGAGTAGGATCCCGAAGAATCCAAATGCCACCTGATCTGCCTATTGGGTCCGAGATGGAATAAGCCAAGAAATCGATATTGTTGATGAAGTTGGAGACCCCTGAGAAGGCTACCTTAGTTTATAGGAGAATCGGGATAAAAGGTCACCATCTCTTTAATACAGTGCTTAAAGATAGAGTTGTTGGCACCTCAAAAGTTGCTGGAGAGAATGATCATCGATGACAAAGTTGGTAGGTCGAGAAATGGGAGGAAATTATCCCATTTAAGCAAGTTTTTTTGCAATGTTGTGATCTCTTGGTGGCCCATTCTAGCTGAAGAACTAGAGTTCTCGCAAATGGACTCCAACTTCGGCTAAGGCGTGGTTGAGGATTTTCATCCTGATTTCTTTTGTCCACCACATGACCCTTATTATGTGAATTGCATTTGCTTCTGGCCGAATGGAGAAGACAATTTGGTGGTTGCAGAGACGATAGAATGACGCAAAGGTTTCCATAAGAACTGCTCAGTGTGGTAGGAGGTGCAATAAGCTGGCTTGGCAAGGGAGTAGAATCACCTTTTGAGGAAGAAGAAGGAGCTGTATGGGGTTAGGTAAGTGGGTTTGTTGGCCGTAAGGGGGGCAGCAGATTAGGGTTCTCCATGATAGAAAAGCGGTTAAGGGGAGGTTGAGAAGGCCCTGAGATCTTTGGAAAAGAAGAAGGGGCCTTGAGAGAGGGCATAGGAGTTGTGCTAAGCTAGAAAGCGTAAAGGAGATGAACCAGATAGGCTAGCCTGGGTTTTGGGCCTAGGGTTAGGATCGAGGTAAGGGTCCAGAGGGCTAAAAGGGGTTGGGTGAGGTAGGCTACCCCATTTAAAGGGGCCTAGCCTTTTTAAGTTGGGTCTGGTGGGCCTTCTTGTCACTAACATCCACTGTCCAAATTTTTTAGGCTGTGGTTGGGTCCTTAAATATTGGGCTACAACAATCTCCCCGCCCAGAGCAGGAGCATTCCTCATCCACTTTGAGTTGGTGGCCGCCGTTATCGGCATCGAAGTCGCCAGTTGCCAAAGCTCCGATCATTGATCGTTTCTTTGGCCAATTCGGCTACAAAGGAAGCAAAAACCATGGATGTGTTCATATTCAATATTAAACTTCTTACCTTCAACAACAAATTGTGGTAGAAGAGGCTCCTTGAGGTCTAATTCTACACAGACCTTTGCGTATCTCCCAAGCCGTGATGGTATTCAAGTCCACCTTCAGAGGTTTCCCTAGGCCCTTTGTAAAAGTGAAGAGAATTTTTTCATCGTAGTACTCAATCGGCAGGCGAGGGAACCTGAATCCAAACCGCTGTGATGCCTTCCTCTTCTTCCTCCGACTTGAAATTTGGTTCCCATTTCCTCACCGTGACGTAGTGGTCGAAAATAATCCAAGGCTCGTTCAGAGCAACATGAGTTCTATTGCCTGCCATTTGGAATTTTACTAGAGAAGACCCTAACCCTAAATCAATAACCTCGAAATCACCTTGAAGACCCCAAATTTGAGTTGCTTTCAAAACTGGGGCTTTGTAGCCGATGGATTACCAAGCAATTTGACAATAAGGCATTCTTTCCATTGTTTTCTAGTGGGTTTAATCAGTTTTATAGGGATTACCACGATTGGGGCATCGTCTAGATCTTTTACTGTAGTTGAAGCAACTTCTTCTTGGCAATCGTCGGCATCAGATGATTCCCCCATTTCATCTTCATCTTCATCTTCATCTTCATCTTCATCTGATAGCTCTCCAATATCGATTTCAAAGGATTTGCCCCTGATTTTTGCGTGAAAAAGAGCATCTCGGAATGATTTCGGCACAACGGGGATTTGGGAGTTTGTCTCGAACATAACCTCACCTTGCCCTTGTATGGAAGATTTCAGTCTTAGGTTGCTTCGGATTAGAAGATCCCTATCTTCAATGTTCCATTGAAGATTCCACCATTGTTATAGCTTAAAGAAGAGAGAGAATCTCTTGCCATGGTTGAACCGCATTATTTGATATATGATTTGAAAGAAGAAACAAAAACTCTTGTAGAGAAATACATACATGATTTTAGACACCACTGATTAACAGTTATGGAAGAATAAGTTATTTTTTTTATTTTTAAGATCAACATTTTATTATTTAATGTAAAGTTGTTGAGTAGTTTAATATTGCTTTTACATCATAAATATATATGAATTTTAATAATTTTACCCTAATTCCCACCGGTCCCTGCACCGTAATGGCCAGTTTGGAGACGCCAGACAACAGTGTGCACGTGACACGAGCGTGCGCATCATGTCTGCCAAATGTCAGTTCACAACCAAAAAAATGTGGTATGGTGGTTGGGAAAAGTTTGACCAATTTAGTTTATGTTTATATTTTTTTATTTTATAATTGACCTTATTACTTCTCTAGTTGGCTTGATGGAGATGGATAAAAATATAAAAATTTTTAATTCATGACAAAAATTAATTAAAAATAAAAATAAGTAAATATAAAGTTAATTTATTGACTTATTTTTATTTTAAGCTTTTTTATTATTTGGTTAAAATTTGTTAATTTTTGGTTTGTCTCAAAAATTTTAAATAAAATATAAAAAATATTTAAAATAAAATAAAATAAAATAAAAATCTTCTCCAAATCAGACCATTATGTGCACACAAGTACACAACCTTCCCACCCTCTGCATCATGTTTTCATGCCTCTGGACAATTACAGAAACCAATGCCACACCTTGCCTTCCATGGAAAAACTAAAGTAACTTTTGAAGTTTGACTCTCTCTGACACTCAAAAGTTAAAGTAAACTTTGCATTTGACTTTTCAAGCATATATATGTATATATGTATATATTTACATATGAAAATACTAATTACTATTTATTGAGTAATGAATAATAGATATATAATATATAAATATCTGTGTAAAATGTATTAATATTTGTAAAAGTGATAGACTCCACCTCTAAAAGTATATTGATATTAAAAAAAATTTATCTTTATTATTCTATTAACTACCATCTATCGGGCAATAATTAGCATGACTCATGTATATATATATATATATATGTGTGTGTGTGTGTGTGTGTGTGTGTGTTAGTTAGCCTAAATCAAATATCAGTTTTGTTTGCCAAATTAGATATGTTGCATGCATAGACAACAAATAACGACTGACCAAATACAAATAAGACACAGAATTAAAACTCTAACTACTCTGAGTTTATTGACAATGCACAGACGCCGTCTGTACAAGTATTATTTTTTTGTTAAATACAATTTTTTGATTCTTAATTTTTTTTTTAAAAAAAAGAGAAATGTTAATTAAGATTAATTAATATTTTTATTTTTAATAGGAAAATGTAACAAAAAAATAAAAAAGAAATTACCAAATGATATGTAATATATGATGCTAACAAAAAAATTATTATTACACCAAATCTCTGTTTTGTGTGTGTCTTGAATTGTAGTAAAAGCAATTATTAAGAAACCTAAGTTAAAAACACAAAAATGCAACTTTTCAAAAATCAAGGCTCTCTTTGTTGCATTTTTCATTTCGTTTTTCTTAAATTCTTCCTTGAAAATAATAAAAATGTTCTTGTGACGCTTCAACTCCAAAGTACGTTAAGACATACACATACATACAATTAGAGTTATGTTAACATTTCATTCATAAATAATCATTGTAATATTACATTATTTGAGTTTCGAAAATATCGCAAAATACATAAACATTATAGTTTCACAATAGAGATTACAAAAATTACAAAGAGCGGTCAAAAAACTGTAAAAAAAGAAACAAAAAGTGCATAGCTCTTCATCTAAGGTTCACCCGGGTCTGCTTGCTCCATAAATTCACCCTGGTCATTTTATTCTTCTTTGTAGAAATCTCCTTCCGTGCCACAGGTGAAAAGGAAAGAGATCTCTACAAAGAAAAATAAATCGACCAGAGTGAGTTCACGGAGCAAGTAGACCAGAGCGAAGCTTAAATAAAGAGCTCCGTATTTTTTGTTTCTTTCTTTACAGTTTTTTTACCATTCTTTGTAATTTTTGTAATCTCCTATGGAAAACTGTAATGTTTATGTATTTGCAAGTTTTTTGAGACTCAAATTACGTAATATTATAATGATTATTTATAAATGAAACGTTAGCATAACCCTAATTGTATGTATATGTATGTCTCAACGTACTCGAAAGCCGGAGCGTCACAGTTCTTAGCAATTTTTTTTAAAAAAAATCCAAGAAAACAAGTACAAAAGAAGCTAAAAAATAGAGTAATCCAAAAATGATTTAAAAGCATATTCATCTCCTGTTTGGTATCTCTATAAAGATGCCATTTTTTGAAAAAAAAAATAATAATCTTTTAATTTAGACTTTTTGGCATCTCCAAAAATTCCAATAACTTTTTGTACTTCATTTTCGAAAAAAAATAAAGAATTTATATGCATCTCAAACAACTTACTTTGGAATGAAATGATTATAATACCGTCAATTTAAAAGTCAATTTTACTCCAAAGATTTAAAAGGCTGTGCCATTATTCCAACGGTTATAATTAAAAACAAAAAATAAGAACATATTAGACATTTAGAAAAAAGCCATAAGAAAAATGATATCTCTTAAAAAAAATCCCAAACAATCTAGCTTTTATTTCTCTTTTTCCCTCCTCATTGTTGTTTCATCTTGCTAGCATCCTATGCATTATCTGATTTGTTTAATCACGTCACTTCAACATACCTCTGCACCTATTACGTGTACTTCTTCGCAACAGTTGTTCACTTTGATCACCTTTATACTTTATTTGTATATGTTACCTACATATACTACTCATATAATGTTTAACAGTAGTTTCACATGTCACAACACTCCCTACGAACTTGTATAGATTGTCAATTATCTAGCCCTACAAGGCATCTCTATTTTTCTTGGAAACCCAAAGAATTCCAAACTTGGGCACATGTCTATTAAACATGTAAAAGTACATTATACCTACACTAATAACTTTGATCACTACATTGTTAGCCATCTTGTCAGTACCTCCATCACATGTCTAATACATAGTCAAATATTCCTTTACCGCGCATGCATGTGCAATGAACATCTAAAATTTAATGCCCAATCAGTAACTATGAGCACATCTTCTGCTTCATGGCTGAAGCCCTCTATAACCATTGTCTCTATTGATTATTATTTTGCCTTGTCCGCCTTGTACTTTGTGATAATAGTAACACCTTACTTTGTAACCTCTTAACTTGCAATGACCCTTCTTCTTATACTCTTCCTTCCTCGTTGTTGTCCTATCTCTGACTTCTCCACCACCTGATGTAACTCCATCTTCCTCAACATCTCATAAGATATTAAAACATCAACAACCTCATTTAAACCAATCATATGCTTTCCAAACATCATTGTGATCCTTAGATGCTCGTATGATGGAGGTAAAGAGACCAATAGAAGATTTATTTTATCCTCATTCTTGATTTTTGCACTAATACAATATAATTTCGTTAATATTTTATTAAACTCGTTAAATGCTCCTTAAAGTTCACTTCTTCTATCATTTGAAGTGCATGAAGTTGTTTCTTTAAAGATAGTTAACTCATCAATATCTTGAACTTGTACTTGCCCTCTAACTTATCCCAAACTTCTGCTAGATTACTTTCGTTGATGACTTTCCAAATAGTTATATTCCCGAAATACAACTGGATCGTGCTATTTGTAAAGTTTCATTTCTTTCGACTCCTCTTTATTCATTGCTTATGACTTTTCATACTTATTTCTAAGAGCCTTGAGCAGTCTCTCATGTATCATGATATTCTTCACCTCTTGTTGCTATAAGGTGAAGTTGTTGTGGCAGTTAAAGGGTTCAATTATGAAACTTGAACCCTTCAACGGCATTATCTTTATGTATGACAATCTTCCACAATCTAAATTTGTCAAAATACCAGATATCTACAACTTTTGTCACACGTAACTCAAATCGCTTGTGATTTTACTCGATCACTCTTGGTTGGCTTTGATCACGTTTAATCAATCCTAATATAGGTTGATTTATCCAATTTAGTCAAATAGTGCAAAATTTTAAAATTTTGATTGTATCGATCAATTCGCATCGTTGAAAAATCTTAGAAACATTTTCTCCTTAAATCTTTCAACTATATATCCGAGCTAATGTAGCAAAAAAATCAAGCTGTCGATTCCAACCAAGTTATCACAGTAGATCACCTAATCCAAGGAATCAACTAAAAACACGATGTTGTGATTTGCTTTCATCTCGGCTAGCATGAATCAATTATCAATCCAAAATCAAAACAAATAACATCCAATGCCGAAGTCACTTGCTTCAACACAACGCTACTTTGTCGCTTCAACACAATGCTTGACTTTATTGTATTTTCAAGAATCCGCCTTCAACAAGTTTTTTTTAAAACTTTTTTTGTGCAAATAAAAATTTCTAATCTATATTGAATGAGATTAAAAAATTATATCTTGCTCTGATCATTAACCATGACTTCGAATCGTTAATCGCCTGCTCTAATTCCATTTACTGAAATTTAATCACCAATCTTTGAATGCAAAAGGAAGCAAATATTCAAGTAAAAAGATGAGAAAAATAAACATGCAAAACTTACGTGGTTCAATCCACACCAGTTTACATGCACGAGCATTAGAGAAAAACTACGTTGTATGTGAAAGAGTACAATCGATTTCTTTCTTTCTGCTAACTAGCTTCTCTCATTCTTCTCCTTAGCACTTTCATAAGAGTCATATTTATGGGCATATCCTAGAAGCCCTAGGCTCTAAGCCCATATGACTATAAATTCTTTACAAATTTGATTCCTAGTAGGCTTATAGTCCTACTTTAACCCAAATACATAGAGACTAAAAAAATTATACGAGGCTTATAGAATACAAAACACACTCAAGCCTAACATTTAGTAATCCAAATAAGTGATTAAAGAGTAGATATTTAGGATTTTTTCTCTCTCCAACCCACTCAATTCAAATGAGTTAATAGCAAATACAGCGACAAAAGAGAACGTCAACTAGAAACTCTTGATTTATCAAGAATTTTGGTTGTTTCAAATTCTCTCTCTTATGTAAGTATGTATATGTATTGTATAGGGGTTCTACCATAAATGAGTAAGGTATGAGCAAAAATCAATAGATGCGGGTCTTCTTGGTTGGGTTTAACGGTCCTATGTAGGGTGGCAACCATTAGGCTGGTAAGCAAAGAATGCCTAAAGGCCATTTGGGGGCGTAATGATGGATTGGTTCACATCAGGCACCTTACCTTATACGTAAGTAGGTCAGACCGATATCTTTTTGGTGTAGTCTATAACTATGGGCTTATAGGACAAGTTCTTTCACTATTAATACTCCTAACTCGATCACACTACTCTCATTAATACTTTCTGCTTGACCATGCTTTCATCATTAATGCTAGAGAGCTTGGCTTTGGAATTTCACATGAGGTGGATCCCTCATGATCATGGGCCGTTCATAGGCCCTATACAAGGTGGCGCACATGGGTGCTCCCCACTAAGTTAGGCCCAGTGGGTCAACTGAGGATTCAGGCCAAGTTGGATATGCCCCCTTCATTTGCCTTTAGCTCTCGCTCTCCGAACTCAGTCGAGGATGGGAGTTGTTGCACTTCTTCGATTGGTTGGTCAAACCTAAATTTGTCATTCAAATTTGAGAGCAAAGCATCAAGGCATTTAAGGCGCCATTTCATCTCTACCACGTCTCACGCTAGTTGGTCCTAGTTCAGTGCTCGCGTATTTCTAAGGATTTGGCAAACGTCTATTCGCCTACCCAAGGTGACTGTTGGGTATACTTGACCCTTTGGCTCTTTTTTGCATAAATAGGGTCTCTGGCTTATTCATTTTCCCCTTTATTTAAAATCTCATGATCCAAACCCATAGTGAGAAATCCTTTTTTTGCAAACACCACCGTCTCGAAACACTAATCTCTGCCCGTGTGTCATCTCTTACTACCCTCAATCCCTCGCACCATCAAGGCCCTTTAAAAGCTCGTAAGTTTCATGTTCTTCTTCTTTTCACCCCTCTTAGGCCTATTCTAAGACCCTTTAGCTTTTCTCTGGCCAACTCTAGAGGATTCGTGTGAGGACCCGATACCTATTTATTTAGTACCTTCATATTTGAAGAGACCGAATAAAATTTGGATATGGATGCCATAAAACATTGCTCGTTAATGGTTGAGTTAATGATATGTGAAAGTAAAGTTGAGATACATGGTGATAAATGTTTTGATATGGCTAAGTTAATGGAGAGTGAGATTTGAAGTTTGACTTGAGTTTTTGGGAAAATTCATGAAATTCAGCTTCAAGGATCACCGCTCGAGCGGTGGGAGTCCGCTCGAGCGAACTATCGAGGAACATTTGGAATTATCCAGAATGTTGGAGAAAATTGGGACAATATATATATATATATATATATATATATATATATGAACATAGCTTAGGTGAGGGACCCAATCTTTCATTTTCTTCACCTCTTCCCTTCTTCTTCCTCTCTAGAGAGAGAGAGACCCACCTTGCACATGTAAACCCTAACCTTCCCTCTCTCAAGTTGAAGATATAAGCTAGATTGAGAATCTCGAGGATGAAAATCAAGCTTCAGAGCAAGAAAATGGGAGATGGAGCATCAAGGAGGCAAGAACACCCAAGATCCAAACCCTAGGAGCAAGAATTTGAAGAGATTTCAAACTTTTGAGCAAATTCGAGGTAGAATCTAGATTCTCTCATATGTTTGTGATGATTTGAGTTGATAATTTCTTATATGAGTAAAATATAATAGATTCTATGCATGATTTGAAGGGATGATAGAGTAATGTGTGGGTTGAGTTGGGTTCTCACAAAGAATTGAGTTTTTGAGAAATGATAAACCGTGATTTTGCCAAATTATTGCATAAAAAGGGATTATGAAGTTTAAATCTAATGTTTTTGGGTATAAATCAAGATTTAAAACATGTTTGAAGGTGGTTTAAAGGTTTTGAGGCTTGAAGCTCAAAATAGGAACAAATCTGGGGTTTTCCCGGGCGACAGCGTGCTCGAGCGAAGCCCTATCCGCTTGAGCGCTCAACTGGCAGAGTTTGGCGGTTGAGCGCCTGATGTCCGCTCAAGCGGACTGACTGTGCAGGGCCAACTTGTTTTTATTATCTCTCCCTCATCCGGACTCCAAATGGGGTTGTTTTTGTACTCAAATCGAAACCCTGGAAGTCCTCTTTCCAACAAGACTACTCTCAGAAGAAAATTATTTTTGTAGAAAATATTATGATTAAAATAGTGATGGTATGCCAAATTTTTTAAAATATTTTTCACCCGATTTTGGCTGAATGCTTTGAAAAAGTATGTTTTCATCAATATTGAACATTTTCATCGAATTTCCTATCCCTTGGGCTATGAATATACGTACTTTACTTCGCTTGGGTTGGGATGCTGGTATCATACCGATTGGAGGTATTTGTGACGAAAATGAGTTTTTGACATGTAACTGAGGTTTTAAGAACGAGTACGATTATGGGTAATTATAAGCTATGTTGTGATATGGTTATCATTAAGATTTTGAGCTTTAAAAAAAATGTGAATTTTAACTTGTATATACATATATACACATATGATGGGTGCATTCCATTTGTTTCAAATGACATGGTCATGTATCAGTTAAATTACGCGTTGACATTTCATGAAGTTGATAAATGAAATGTGATTTATGAGAAATTATGTGTTGAAATTTATGATGACATTTGAATTGAAAGAAAGGATAGAATTCTAAAATAAGACTTGATTGGAAATGAAGTGGGAAGTTGAAATATAAAAATTGAAAAGAGGTATTATGAGAAAATATTCGGGGAAAGGAACCAGTTGTGGGTTGAACTCCCGAATTTTGTGAAAAATGAACAAATAATGAACCGTATGGATTAATGTGAATTAAGTTGGCCTGGCAGGTCCGCGGTGAAAGAACGAAAACTTATGCAAGATGGGGACCACATGCCCACGGGTTATCTCCCGAAATGTGGTGTTGTATTGTGGTGAGTTATAGAGCTATCTATTACCCAATGGCTTCGTGTAGCCTATTGGGATAATAGCGAGGAGTTTCTATAAGCTGCACCCGATATCGGTTCATTAATTGTGATAAATTAATTGTGACACGATTTTGTGATAAATCGGATAATGAAAGTGTGACACGATTTTTGTGAAAAATCGGATAATAGAATGATGTTATGGATAATATGAAAGGACAAATAGGAACAAATCGGCGTGTGTGGGTGTGTACATGTGAAGAAATCATGAATTGGTAAAAATTTACATTTTACTTCGGCTGCACCCATTACACCTCACAAATCTTGTACTATATCTAAGTTAATCTAGATCCTAATAGTTTCAGCTCACGTATGTTTACCAAAACATTTTAGGTCTGGAGGATGGGGGGCGATACAAGGGCAAGGAATGCATTTTGAGAAAAGACTTGAAGAAAGTTTTAGTGTCCCTTTCGTGTTCTATATCATGTTTGTACATAAGCGGAAATAGACTACTGTAATAATATTGTTGTTGTAATGGACACATGAAAACTCAAAGTATGTGATTGTAATTTTATACGCATGAGGATATGGTTACTTGTTGAAAACCTTTATTTCTTTCAAATACATTTTGAGTTCAACTCGTTAGTGAAACAAATGCCTAGGTAGGTAATTTCTTATACGACTCAGGTTGGGTTTAGTTCACGGGTCCCCGGGGATTCGGGGCGTGACAATTCGAGCATTTTGAGTCCCCCCCTCATGTTCACTATGTGCTTTTCCTCTATTTTTTTTCTTTTTCCTTTTATTTGTTTGAAGCAACTCAGTACCTTTAGGATGGGGAGATTCATCAAAGAAGTCGACACCCCTTTTGCCCTTGCTTCCTTTTGAGCCAAGTACAACACCCCCTTGGTCTTGGTTCGATTATACCATGAGACCAACCCTAAGAAAATCTTTCTGAGGAGGGAAAATGAGGTTGCCTTCCCCATAATCTCAGTGGTGGAAGATGGAGTTCTCTTTCCCCTCGACCCCCTTATCTATGAGATACTTGGCCATTGCCGACTTCTCCCTCTTCAAATTTCAATCAACTTGTTTTGTATAGTTGTGAGTGTGGCTGAGATCAACCATCGCTTTGGGTTGAATCTCGACATCCTCAAAATCTTCTATTGTTATACTCTTAGCCACAACTTAGATTATACCACTCATTACCTCTACCATAGGTAGCTCGGCCTTAGGCTTATTTATGATAAGCACGCCAATAACTTCATCCTAGTAGGGGCGACTTTGAGTCCCGAAAGATCACATGGAGATGTTGGGTCGAGCTTTTCCCAGTTTGCCCAAAAATCTAGGTCAATTCTCCTACATCCACTTCAGTTGCTTCATTCATAGTTCCCTTTTATTGTGCAGTGCAAATCTCACTTTGCCTTGTGTGCTTTCAAAATCCAATCTTGCATCTCAGTGACGTAAATAGGCTAACATGAACGAAGTGAAGCATTCATAGGTAATTCGACAAGGCCGCTTGGCATCTGAGCTCCTGAACTATCTGCCCAGCTATAGGCATACCATCAAGCACCGAGCCTCATCTTATAAAACCATTCTTCCAGATCCATCCAAGCAAGCCGGATCATTTACAATGCCTCACGTTTACACCAGATTTAATTTTTGCGAGGTAGCACTCGAGGAGTTTTTTGGTTAGCAAGCACGATCCCCAACGCTAGAGTGATGTTGGCTCCTTCTATCAAGTTTGTATACTAAAAATAATTAATTTTATTTGATTTTAGTATTTAATTTTATTTTTATAAAATTATTTTTCTATTTTATGAGAATCGTAATGAGCAATCTATGCAATATCATTTCTTTAGTATTATGCATGGTTGTCCTTTATTCTGTATAGTATTTAATTTGGTATGTAGAGTACAGCTTGCACACAGAAAATCAGATTATAGGTTCTTACAGAATATAAGTTTTATTTACAGTTTAGATGGAATTAGACAAATCATCGGTACAACTGTAGCATAGAGTTTTAGTAGGCCTATCTTGGTTACGGAGAACAGATAACTACGTCCGTCTATTGTTTCGACTCGCTGTGCTAGTACACTTTGTGTGTATTGAACTGCACCACATTAAGGTAATTAATTTTATACTGAATATATAAATTAATTTACACCCCATGGTTATTATAAGTACTTATACTCTTAATCCCAAAATAATTATTATTTGTATATATTTAATATTCGTTATTTTGATTCATTAAAAGATGAGATCTTTTATGGGTCAATAGTCCCAGTGAGTTGGATAACGGTATTAATTATATAGTGAATATTAATTATTGACGAAATCAACATCTTGATTATTCAAAATTGACGATATCCTCTTAAGGAAGCTTATAAATTTTGATTGGGGCATACCCTACAGGGGAATTTAATTATCCGACAGTCAAATAAGTTAAGTAGAAGAGCTTATGTAATTTTAAATATGCCGATTTAATTAAATTATCAGTAATTAAATTTAATTGATGGGGATAAAAAATTTTAACGTGGAGAGACATGTTAAGTATTTAATAACAGGAACTCAATGCAAATTGATTTTGAGATTATGGCTAATAGTCAATTATAGTTTTTTAGTGGTATGAATTGTAATTTAGTATTTTATAAAAATTACAGAAACTGTTACAAGGTTTTCATAATTACAAAAACTGCTAAGAGGATTGCATATTTGCAGAAACTACTGGATAGTTATCTAGGTTATACTAGAAGTCTATATTATAAATACTCCACAAGTTCCTAATGTAGCCCTAAAGATATACAGGTAGGCTGAACCAAATTCAAAAGTTGTCTTTCAAGACTAAGATTTTTCAGGTTTTGCTAGTATCACTTCTCGAAGGATCATAACCCACACTACGTTCGGAATCGCATCGAAAATACAGTAGAAGGTCTAACCAGAGTTTCAACTCAAAAAATCAAAATTCGTAGTTGAAGAATCGACCAAAAAGTATTTATCTGAATTAACTTTGGTGGTATGAATTTTTATTTTCATCATTCGACATCAAAATTTTTTTATTTGAAACCTGTTCGACGATTGCCCATCCAATTTTATTTATTTGAAAAATTATTTACAAATTAATGATCTCGACACTTTGCCTCCAACAATTGGTATCAGAGCCGTTTTGATCTTGTTTACGGTTAATCGAGGGGCTGGGTAGATTTAGAACTGTACTAACTTTGTTTTGCAGAAGTTTTAATTTCGGTTTTATGATTATTATTTTATTCATATTTGATTGAATGATTGAATGATGATTATTATTTAATTTTTAATCACGAGGATTGATCGTGATAGTTTAAATTTTTGTAGTTTGAATGTAAGCCTTCGGAATATAGGTTTACAATATAAAAAATTTTATTTATTTATAAATATTATTTATAATATTTAAGAACATGTTTGAATATCAAAAAACATGAAGAACAAAGCGGCAGCATAACCAGTGGCATTGGCGGTGGTTTCGGGTGGTTTAGGTCACAAATCGTGGTGGTTTTTACACGATTTTGCCACAATTATTTTTGGTAGATTTCTACAGGTTTTATGCATTAAAAACAGCAGCAAAATAGGTCCCAAAATAGCCAGAAAAACCAACAAAAACAGCCACCACCGTCGGCTTTAGCGGCGGCGGTTCGGGGCCAATTTTAGTGATTTTTCGAGACATTTATTGAACTAGTTTTTGAGCAAACTTTTGGGCATAATACAGCAGTAAAATTAACTGGAAAAATAGTCCAAAACAAAGAAAAAATCAAAGGCAAAATATCAACAAAATAGCAAGCAAACAGCGGTAGTTTTTAGCGGCGGCAATGAGCTGTTCGGGTCTATTTTTTGAGTTTTTTCGGGACTATTTTAGAGGTGTTCTTCAAAGAAACATGTTACTGGATATCATTGATAAAAACAGGAGGAAACGGGAACCAAAACGACTACGGAAAAATTTGAAACAAGCAGCAGCGATAGGCGACGGCGCTGGGTGTGCGGCGGTGCTATTTGGGCGACCATCGAAAGCTATTTTTTGAGCTATTTTTGAACCGAGATTTTTACAGAGAAATAGTATTTTTAATAAGCTATTTTTCAAAAAAATTGAAGTTGAGAACGAAGCTCAAACGAAGCGGCAATAGCCGCCTAAAGTGGCAGCATGCAGCGGCGCCGGCGGTGGTGGCTGATGTTTAGGTCTTTCGAGGCAGTTTTTTTGATATGTAATGATCTAAATAGTGTTGTATTTGTATAACACTGCATATCGAGAAATTCTTATATAACTTGGATGCCGGAAACTGATTCAGGTAAGGATTGAAAGATTATGAGTTAATATTTGAACATGAGACTAAAACTCAATAGAATTTTTGTTTGATCATAAAATCGGGATACATACATATGTTACTTTTTATTTATATAAATTGTGTGGATGATGTATATCTGTTTTATTTTTTTTATTTATTTTAATTAATTTAAAAAATTTAGTTTTAATTAATATTTTGTAAAAAAAATAAAATTAAGTTTTTTTAATTAAATTTTTTTAATTAAATGAAAAAACTTTAAATATTTTATTTTTACAAAATAACATGTTTAAGATGATTTTTTTAAAAATCGGATATCTTAGAAAAATGTAAAAATTAATTTCAATTTTAGATTAATTAAATAAAAAAATGTTTCATCTTAATAAATTATTTTTTTTCAAAAAATGTGTAACGTAAAAATAAAATATTTGAATGCCCTTAATCAATACCTTAGCCATAAAGCAAAGGAAAAACTGTGTATTCATCAGTAATTTTATTTGTAACGCATTAAAATACGAAAAGATGTTTTGAAATATTTCGAATCGTGTAATTTTTGAAATTAATAAATTTATTTTAATTCAACATATTTTTATAAACCTAAAAAATATTTTAAAAATCTAAGTGGGAGAGAGAATTTATTCATAGATAAATCTCGCAGTCTCCATCACCAGTTCGTAGGTGATATAATTAATTCTACATGTTGGCAGTAAGAACTTCCTCCCCATCAGACAAGATTAATTGCGGTATCGCCAGTACGAATCTCCTTCAAGAATAATTTTAGATAATTGTTAGTGCAGATCACTTCTCCATCTGAAAAGTTCATTGCAAAGCGATTGGTTTGAAATTAGGTGGTGGTTAACACATAGCTATAAATAATAGTATTCTCTCCATTTGAGTCACTGCTATTATCTACTAGACCGAAACTATGTCAGCTATTTAATTTTATTTGGTATGGTCTGTTGCCTAGATAGTAACATTAATAGAAATTGACATGACTGGACAAATGATAGATAGTAGATGTCCTCCAATCGAGGCATGCTATTCACATAGAACCAAACTATTGACAAATTTTTTTCTTAAAAAAATGGTAGAGGGAACCAAATTTAAAATAAATTCAAAATTTTACTAGTCATAATTAATAGTTATTTTAATTATGTGATTCTCGAGATTAAAATGAATTTCAATCCACTCGCGACCATGCTCGAAGAAAACAATTTAATGGTACCAAACTATGTAGACTGGAAAAGGAATTTGGACTTTGTCTTAACTGCTGAGGACTATAAATTTGTGTTGTCTGAGATTTATCCACCAGTGCCTGATGAGGGGGCTATCAAATAGAAAATTTAGGCTTATCAGAAGTAACAGAAAGCTGATCAGATGGCTCGCTGTTATATTTTGCCTTCTATGTCAAATGTATTGCGGCATCAGCAGCAGTGTATGCCCAGTGCCTATGACATAATTACGAACCTCAAAGAAATATTTGGAGATCAAAATCATGATGCTAGGCAAGTGGCCATGAAGTCTATAATGAATACAAGCATGACTGATGGAACCCTAGTTAGAGATCATGTTTTGAAGATAACCAGTCTTTTGAATGAATTAGAGATCCTAGCAGCTGAGATTGACAAGAAAACCCAAGTCAATATCATACTCTAGTCACTGCCTGATTGCTTTAAACAGTTCTACATGAATTATTTCATGACTAAGCTTAGCTTTTCATTGGCAAAACTTTTTGAAGAACTTTCAACTATCGAGAGTGTTCTTAGGAAGCCAATACTGTGCATGTAGCTAAAGTTCTTACTCTAAGCCGACACGTAAAAAGAAGAAAAAAGTTCAGAAATAGGGAGGCACGAGTCCAAAAGTAGCTAAGGGGCCAAAAGCTGGTGTAAAGAAGTCGAGAGGCAAGTGCTATCACTCTAACCAGTTTAAGCATTGGAAAAAGCATTGTCTAATTTTTCTCAATAAGCAGAACAAACTAGGTAATTTATGTTCACTAGTGGTTAAAACATGTTTAGTAGTATTATCTATCGGTACCTAGTGTGTAGATACGAGAATGACAAATCATGTCTGTAATTTTTTACCGGGGTTTTAGGAAACCAGGCAGCTCAGTGATAGAAAAATATATCTATATATGGGCAATAATACCAGGGTGGCAACAATTGCAGTAGGAGATGTCATTCTCAATTTTAGTAGAGATAGGATTTTACTTCTAAAAGATTATCTTTATGTACCTTCTATTAGAAAATTTTAATTTCGATTTCTAATTTAATAAAGAACAAAATTCTGTTTATTTTAATGACTCTGTGGTTATTAAGAAAAATAAACGTTTTATTTATTCTGGTACATTGGTAAATGATCTGTATGTTATATCTTCTATCTCTCCTACACTGCAACTAACTGAATTGAATAATACATCTAATTTGCCATATAAGAGGAAGGTTCCTCCTTTAATGAACCAAATATTTCTTTGGCACTTACACTTGGGTCATATTAATCAAAAAAGAATAAATAGACTGGTAGAAGATAGATCTTTGAGTTCATTGAAAGTAGAAGCACTTCCAGTCTGTGAGTCTTGCTTAGAGGGTAAGATGACCAAGAGGCCATTCTCGGCTAAAGGACATAGAGTTAAAGAACCGCTGGAACTGGTTCACTCTAATGTATGTGGTCCAATGACTGTCCAGGCTAGAGGTGACTTTGAGTATTTCGTCAGTTTCATTAATGACTACTCAAGGTATAGATACATTTAACTGATGCACCGTAAGTCTGAATGGTTTGAGAAATTCAAAGAATTTAAGGTAGAGGCGAAGAAACATTTGGGTAAAAGTATCAAAACACTACGATCCTATCATGGTGAGGAGTACCTCTTTGGAGAGTTTAGGGGCTACTTATCGTCAAAAGAGATTATATCTCAGTTGACTGCATTGGGCACTCCCCAGCAAAATGGTGTAGCAGAAAGAAGAAATAGAATTCTTATGGAGATGGTAAGGTCAATGATGAGTTATTCCGGTTTACCCGATTCGTTTTAGGGACTCACATTAGAGGCAGCGGCTTATATTCTGAGCTTGGTACCTTCTAAGTTAGTACCTTCTATTCCCACAGAATTGTAGACCGGGCGTTAGCCTAGTCTGAGACATATTCAGATTTGGGAGTGTCCAGCACATATGCTTAAAGGGAACGCAGGTAAGTTGGAACCGAGAATGGAAGTCTATCTTTTTGTTGGGTATTCCAAGGGAACGAAAGATGGTTTATTCTATAATCCTAAGTATCAAAAGGTTATTATTAGCACCAATACCCAATTCTTGAAAGAGGATTATATTATGGACCATAGGCCAAAAAGTAAAATTATTCTGAAAGAATTGAGAAGAAATACAAGTAGAACGGAAGAGAAATCACAAGTTACTGATATCTCATTGCCTCATCGTAGTGGGAGAATTATCGAGACAAGTGCAGATCATGATCAGGGCGCCACCACTAACATGCCTGACGAGCATGTGGTTAATGGTGTACAAGGTTCAGATTCTACATAGCGTATTAGTACTAGTACACAGACGCAAGTAGTGCCTCATCGTAATGGGAGAGTTATTCATCAACCTAATCAGTATATGTTCTTAGGAGAGTCTTTTGACAAGATCCCAGCAGAACTGAATATTGAATCCTATAACTATAATGACGGACTTCAGGACAAAGATGCAGATCTTTGACAAAAGGCTATGAATTTAGAGATGAAATCTATGTATTCTAATCAGGTTTGAAAACTTATAGAACAACCTAAAAGGTTAAAACTCATCGGATGTACGTGGATCAACAAGTGGAATAGAGGAGCAGATAGGAAGGTTAAAATCTTCAAAACTAAACTTGTTGCAAAAGGGTTCACTTAGAAAAAAATGATCGATTATGAGAAAATTTTTTTGCCAGTAGCCATGTTTAAGTCTATCCGAATTCTCTTATCCGTTGTAGCTCATTTCGATTATGAAATTTGACAAATGGATGTAAAGATAGCTTTCTTTAATGGAAGTCTTGACGAGTGTATCTATATGGTAAAACCAGATGATTTCATAGCAAAGGGCCAGAAGCACATATTGTGCGAGCTTAAGAGATCTCTATTTATGGACTTAAGCAGGCATCGAGTTCTTAGAGTACTCGATTTAATCAAGCCATAAAATCTTATAATTTTGATCAGAGTTCAGATGAGTCCTGTGTGTACAAGAAGTGTGGTGAAAGCGTGATAGTCTTTCTAGTACTTTATGAAAATGATATCTTGCTCATCAAAAATGATGTAGGGGTTTTATTTGGTAAAAGTATGGTTATCTGGGAAGTTCGATATAAAAGACTTGGGAGAAGATAGTCACATCATTGGGATCAAGCTTTTGTAAGATTACAAACAAAGGATGTTGAGCTTGTCATAAACAAACTATATCGATGATATTTTTGCTCGTTTTAGCATGAAAGATTCCAAGAAAAGGCTTTTTCTTTTCAGGCATAGAATCACTCTACCCAAGGATTAGTGTTCTAAGACACATGATGAGATAGAGAAGATAAAGGCGGTTCCTTAGGCTTCCGCAGTAGGAAGCCTAATGTATGCTATACTTTGTACTAGACCTAACATCTGATTTGCCATTGATATGGTTAGTAGTTATCAGTCTAACCCAGGACAGGAGCATTAGACTGCGGTAAAGAATATAATTAAGTACCTAAAAAGGATTAAGGATTATATATTAGTTTACTAGGTAGATAGTCTAGTACCTTTAGGGTACACAGACTCAAATTTTTAGTCAGACAAAGATTCTCGTAAGTCTACCCTAGGATATGTGTTTACCTTGAAAAGTGGAGTTATAAGTTGGAGGAGTATCAAACAATCCTACATTGCTAATTCCACCATGGAGATCGAGTACATGGCAGTTTCTGAAGCAGCTAAAAAGGCCGTTTAGCTCAGCAACTTTCTATTGGATCTAGATGTGGTGCTTTCAGTTCAGTCGGTTATTACACTTTATTGTGACAATAGCGGAATGGCTACAAACTTGAAGGAGCCAAGAGTCCACAAGAAAGAAAAGCACATTGAGTGTAAGTATCACCTGATACGAGAAATTATACAGAGATGTGATATTACTGTGACCAAGATTGCATCAGGAGACAATCTTGCAGATTCTTTTACAAAGGGCCTACCGGTTAAGATTTTTGACAGTCATGTAAAGGGCATGAGTGTTAGATGTATGGTTATATGATTTTGGGTATAAGTGAGAGATTGTCGGGGTTGTATACTAAAAATCATAGATTTTATTTAGTTTTAATATTTAATTTAATTTTAATAAAATTATTTTTCTATTTTGTGAGAATCTTAATGAGTAATGGATGCAATATCATTTCTTTAATGTTACGCATGGTTGTCATTTATTTTATACAGTATTTAATCTGATGTGTAAATTACGGCTTGCACACAGATGACCACATTATAGGTTCTTGTAGAATATAAATTTTGTTCACAATTTAGATGGAATTGAACAAACAATCGGTACGACTGTAACACAGAGCTTTAGTATGCCTATTTTGGTTACGAAAAATAGATAATGGCGTCATCTATTGTTTCGACTCGCTGTGCTAGTACATTTGTGTGTATTGAACAGGACCACATTGGGGTAATTAATTTTATACTGACTATATAAATTAATTTACACCCCATGGTTATTATAAGTGCTTACGCTCTTAATCCTGAAATAATTATTATTTGTAGATATTTAATATTCGTTGTTTTGATTCATTAAAGGGTGTGATCTTTTATGGGTCAATAGTCCCGGTAAGTTGGATAGCGGTATTAATTATATGGTGAATATTAATTATTGACGGAATTCACGTCTCGATTGTCCGAGATTGACGATACCCCCTTAAGAAAGCTTGTAAATTTTGACTGGGCCAAACCCTGCAGATAGATTTAATTATCCGACAGTCAAATAAGTTAAGCAGAAGAGCTTATGTAATTTTAAAGATGCCGATTAAATTAAATTATAAGTAATTAAATTTAATTGGCGGGTATCAGAAATTTTAATGTGGGGAGATAAGTTAAGCATTTAATAACATGGCTCAATGTAAATTGGTTTTGACATTATAGCTAAGAGTGCAATTACAGTTCTTTAGTGGTTTGAACTGTAACTTAGTATTTTATGAAAATTACAGAAATCGCTACAAAGTTTCATAATTACAAAAACCGCTGAGAGGTTTGCATATTTGCAGAAATCACTAGGTAGGTATCTGGGTTACACTAGAAGTATATATTATAAATTCTCCATAGGTCCATGCTGTAGCCCTATAAATATGCGGGTAGGCTGAACCAAATTCAGAAGTTGTTTTTCAAAACTAAGGTTGTCCAGGTTCTGCCGGTATCACTTCTCGAAGGATCGTAACCCACACTACGTTTAGAAATCGCATCGAGAATATAGTAGAATGTCTAATCGGAGCTTCAACTCGGATAATCAAAATTTGTAGTTGAATAATTGACTAAAAGGTATTCATCTGAATTAACTATGGTAACACAGGTTTTTATTTTGATCATTCGACATCAAAAAAATTTATTTGAAGCCTGTTTCTGCAATTTCCCGTCCAATTTTATTTTTTCAAAAAATCGTTTATAAATCAATGATCTTGGCACTTTGCCTCCAACAATTGGTATCAGAGCCGTTTTGATTTTGTTTACAGTTAATCGACGGGCCAGGTAGATTTAAAACTGTGCTAACTTTGTTTTACAGGCGTTTTAATCCTGATTTTATGATTATTATTTTATTCATGTTTGATTGAATAGTTGAATGATGATTATTATTTAATTTTTAATCACGAGGGTTAATCATGATAGTTTAAATTTTTTTAGTTTGAATGTGAGCCTTCGGGATATAAATTTTCGATGTAAAAGTTTTTATTTATTTTTAAATATTATTTAGAATATTTAAGAACATGTTTAAATATCCAAGAACGTGAATAACAAAGCAGCAACATAACTGGCGGCACTGGCGGTGCTTTCGGGTGGTTCGAGCCACGAATTGTGATGATTTTTACACGGTTTTGCTATAATTATTTTCGGTAAGTTTTTATATATTTTATGCATTAAAAATAGCAGCAAAATAGTCAGGAAAAATCAACAAAAATAGCCACTACCGGCGGCTTTGGCAACGGCGGTTCGGGGCTGGTTTTGGTATTTTTGGGACATTTTTGGGTTTGGTTTTTGAGAAATTTTTTAGCATAATACAGCAGTAAAACTAACTGAAAAAATAGTCCAAAACAATGAAAAAATCAGAGGCAAAACAGCCGCAAAATAGCAAGCAAACAGCGACAATTTCCAGTAGTGGCGATGGGCTGTTCGGGGCTATTTTTAAAGCTTTTTCGAGACTGTTTTCGAGGCATTCTTTAAGGCAGCATGTTGTTGGATATCAATGATAAGAACAGAAGGAAATGGGGACCAAAACGACCATAGAAAAAGCCGAAACAAGCAGCAGCAACAGGCGGCAACGCTGGGTGTGCGGCGGTGCTGTTTGGGTGGCCATCGAAAGTTATTTTTTGAGTTATTTTCGAACTGAAATTTTTATAGAAAAATATAATTTTTCAGAAGTTATTTTTCAAAAAAATGATATCAAGAACGAAGCTCAACCAAAGTGGCAAAAGCAACCTGAAATGGCAGCATGCGGTGGCGCCGGTGGTGGTGGCTGATGTTTGGGTCTCCTGGGGCTATTTTTCTAATATGTAATGATCTAGATAGTGTTGTATTTGTACAACACTGCATATCAGCAATCCTGGTATAACTTGGATGCCGAAAGTTGATTTAGATAAGAATTGAAAAATTACGTGTTAATCTTTGAGCAGGAGACTGAAACTCAATAGAGTTTCTGTTTAATCATAAAATCAAGATACATACATATCTTGCTTTTTTATTTATATAAATTGCATGGATGATATATATCTGTTTTATTTTTTCTGTTTATTTTAATTAATTTGGAAATTTTAATTTTAATTAATATTTTGTAAAGAAAAATAAAATTAAGTTTTTTTAATTAAATGAAAAAACTTTAAATATTTTATTTTTACAAAATAACACGTTTAAGATGATTTTTTTAAATCAGATATCTTGAAAAAATGTAAAAATTAATGTCGAATTTTGGATTAATTAAATGAAAAATATTTAATCTTAATAAATTATTATTTTTTCAAAAAATGTGTAACGTAAAAATAAAATATTTGAATGTCCTTTATCAATACATTAGCTATAAAGTAAAGAAAAAACTGTATTCATAAGTAATTTTATTTGTAACGCATTAAAACACAGAAAGATGTTTTGAAATCTTTCGAATCGTGTGGTTTTTAAAATTAATAAATTTATTTTAATTCAACGGATTTTTATAACCTTTAAAAATGTTTTAAAAATCTAAGTGGGAGATGAAATTTATTCATAGATAAATTCCGCAGTCTCCATCACCAGTTCGTAGGTGATGTAATTAATTCTGCGTGTTGGCAGTAAGGCCTTCCTCCCCATCGGACAAGATTAATTGCGGTATCTTCAGTATGAACCTCCTTTAGTAATAATTTTGGATAATTATTAGTGTATATCACTTTTCTATCTGAAGAGTTCGTTACAAAGTGATTGATTTGGAATTAGATGGTAATTAACACTTAGGTGTAAATAATAGTATTCTCTCCATTTGAGTCACTACTATTATTTATTAAACCAAAACTATGTCAGCTATTTAATTTTACTTGGTATGGTCTATTGCCTAAATAGTAATATTAATAGAAATTGACCTATCTAGACAAATGATGGATACTAGACGTCCTCCCATTTGGCATGCTATTCACAGGGTACCAAGCTGCTAGTAAATTTTTTTTTAAATGGTAGAGGGAACCAAATTTAAAATAAATTCAAAATTTTGCTCATCATAATTAACAGTTATTTTAATTATGTGATTCTTAGGATTAAAATGGTTTTCAATCCACTCGCGACCATATTCAAAGAAAATAAATTAACAGGACCAAACTATGTAGATTGGAAAAAGAATTTGGACTTTGTCTTAACTGCTGAGTACTATAAATTTGTATTCTCTGAGATTTGTCCACCAATACCTAATGAGACAGGGGGCGATCGAACAGGAAATCTGGGCTTATCAGAAGTGGCGGAAAATTAATCAAATGGCTCGCTGTTATATTTTGACTTCCATGTCAAATATATTACAGCATTAGCATCAGTTTATGCGCAGTGCCTATGACATAATTATGAACCTCAAAGAAATATTTGGAGATCAAAATCACGCTGTTAGGCAGGTGGCCATGAAGTCTCTAATGAATACAAGTATGACTGAAGGTACCCCAGTTAGGGATCATGTTCCGAAGATGATCAGTTTTTTCAATGAATTAGAGATCCTAGGAGCTGAGATTGACAAAAAAATCCAAGTCAATATTATACTCCAGTCGTTGCCTGATTGCTTTAAGCAGTTCTACATGAATTATTCCATGAATAAGCTCAGCTTTTCATTGCCAAAATTTTTTAAAGAACTTCAAGCTGTCGAGGGTGTTCTTATGAAGTCAGGTACTGTGCATGTGGCTGAAAAAAGTCCTTACTCTAAGCCGAAAGGCAAGAAAAAAAAAGTTCAGAAATAGGGAGGCACAGGTCCAAAATCAACTAAGGGGCCAAAAGCTGGTGTGAAGAAGCTGAGAGGCAAGTGCCATCACTATAACCAGTTTGAGTATTGAAAAAAACAGCGTCCAGTTTTTCTCAGTAAGCAGAACAATTAAGGTAATTTATGTTACTAGTTGTTGAAACATGTTTAGAAGTGTTATCTACATGTACCTAGTGTGTCGATACGGGAGCGACTAATCATGTCCGTAATTCTTTACATGGGTTCTAAGAATCTAGGCAGCTCAATGATAAGAAAATATACCTACGTATAAGCAATAAAACCAGAGTGGCAGCAGTTCCAATAGGAGATATCACTCTCAATTTTAGTATAGATAGAATTTTACTTCTAAAAAATTGTCTTTATGTACCTTCTATTAGAAGAAATTTAATTTCGATTTCTAATTTAATAAAGAACAAATATTCTGTTCATTTTAATGACTCTGCAGTTATTAAGAAAAATAAATGTTTTATTTATTCTGGTACATTAGTGGATGATCTGTATGTTATATCTTTTATCTCTCCTATATTGCAACTAACCGAATTGAATAACACATCTAATTTACCATTTATGAAAAAGATTCATTCTTTAATGAATTAAACGTTTGTTTGGCACATGTACTTGGGTCATGTTAATATAAAAATGATAAATAGACTTGTCGAAGATAGACCTTTGAGTTCATTGGAAGTGGAAGCACCTCTAGTCTTTGAGTCTTGCTTAGAGGGTAAGATGACCAAGAGGCTCTTCTCGGCCAAAGGGTATAGAGCTAATGAACCGCTGGAACTGATTCACTATGTATGTGGTCCAATGACTATCCAGACTAGAGGTGGCTTTGAGTACTTCGTCAGTTTCATTAACAACTACTAAAGGTATGAATACATTTAACTGATGCACCGTAAGTCTGAATGTTTTGAAAAATTTAAAGAATTCAAGGCAGAGGTGGAGAAACATCTGGGTAAAAGTATCAAAACACTACGATCCGACCGTGGTGGGGAGTACCTCTTTAGGGAGTTTAGGGACTACTTGTCGTCAGAAGGGATTATATCCCAATTGACTGTATCGGGCACTCCGCAACAGAATGGTGTAACAAAAAGAAAGAATAGGACTCTTATGGAGATGGTAAGATCAATGGTGAGTTATTCAGGTTTACCCGATTCGTTTTAGGGACTTGCATTAGAGACAGCAACTTATATTCTGAACTTGGTACCTTCTAAGTCAGTACCTTCTACTCCTACAAAATTGTGGACCGAGCATTAGCCTAGCGTAAGATATATTCAGATTTAGGAGTGTCCAACACATGTGCTGAAAAGAAACACGGGTAAGTTAGAATCGAGGACAGAAGTCTATTTTTTTGTTGGGTATTCCAAGGGAACGAAGCATGATTTATTCTATAATTCTAAGGTTCAGAAGGTTATTATTAGCACCAATACCTGATTCTTAGAAGAGAATTATATTATGGACCACATGCCAAAAAGTAAAATTATTCTAAAAGAATTGAGAGGAAATACAAGTAAAACAGAAGAGAAACTGCAAGTCACTAATATCTCATTGTCTCGTCGTAGTGGGAGGATTATCGGGACAAGTGCAGATCATGATTAGGGTGCTGCCATTAACATGCCTGGCGAGCATGTGGGTAATGGTGCACATGGTTCAAATTCTGCATAGCGTATTACTGCTAGTACATAGACGCAAGTAGTGCCTCATCGTAGTAGGAGGGTTGCTCATCAACCTGATCGGTATATATGTTCTTGGAAGAGTCTTTTGATTGGATCTCGGCAGAACTAGATATCGAACCCTGTAACTACAATGAAGACTTCAGGACAACTATACAGATCTTTGACGAAAGGCTAGGAATTCAAAGATGAAATCTATGTATTCTAATCCGATCTGGGAACTTATAGAACAACCTAAAGAGATAAAATCCATCGGATATAAGTGGATCTACAAGAGGAAGAGAGGAGCAAATGGGAAGGTTAAAACCTTCAAAACTAGACTTGTTGCAAAAGGGTTCACTTAGATAGAAATGATTGATTTTGAGGAAACCTTTTAGCCAGTAGCCATGCTTAAGTCTATCTAGATTCTCTTATCCATTGCAGCTCATTTCGATTACGAAATTTGGCAAATTGATGTTAAGATTGCTTTCCTTAACAGAAGTATTGACGAGTGTATCTATATGGTACAACCAGACGGTTTCATAGCAAAGGGCCAGGAGCACATGTTATGCAAGCTTAATAGATCTATTTATAGACTTAAGCAGGCATCGACGTCTTAGAATACTTGATTTGATCAAGACATAAAATCTTATGATTTTAATCAGAGTCCAGATGAGTCCTATGTGTACAAGAAGCGTGGCAGAAGCATCGTAGTCTTTCTAGTACTTTATGTAGATAATATCTTGCTCATCGAAAATGATGTGGAGGCGTTATTTTGTAAAAGTATGGTTATCTGGGCAGTTCGATATGAAAGACTTAGGAGATGCTAATTACATCTTTGGGATCAAGTTTTTGTGAGATCAGAAACAAAGGATGTTGGTCTTATCAGAAGCAAAGTATATCAATGATATCTTTACTCGTTTTAGCATGCAGGATTTCAAGAAAAGGTTTCTCCCTTTCAGGCGTAGAATCACTCTACCGAAGGATCAATGTTCTATGGCACGTGATTAAATAGAGAAGATGAAGGTGGTTCCTTATGCTTCGGCAGTAGGAAGCCTAATGTATGCTATGCTTTGTATTAGACCCAACATCTGATTTGTCGTTGACAAAGTTAGTAGATATCAGTCTAACCCAGGGCAAGAGAATTAGACTGCGGTAAAAAAATATAATCAAGTACCTGAAAAGGACTAAGGATTATATATTGGTTTACTATGTAGATAGTCTAGTACCTTTAAGGGACACAGACTCAGATTTTCAGTCAGACAAAGATTCCCGTAAGTCTATCTCAGGATATGTGTTTACCCTGAGAGGTAGAGCTACAAGTGTGCATCACTGATTCCACCATAGCGGTCGAGTACGTGGCAGCTTCTGAAGCAGCTAAAAGGCCATTTTGCTTAGGAACTTCCTGTTAGATCTAGATATGGTGCCTTTAGTTCAGTCGGCTATTACACTTTATTGTGACAATAGCGGAGCGGCTGCAAATTTGATGGAGCCAAGAGTCCACAAGAAAGAAAAGCACATTAAGCGTAAGTATCACCTGATATGAAAAATTATACAGAGAGGTGATGCTGCTGTGACCAAGATTGCATCGGGGGACAACATTGCAGATCTTTTTACAAAGAGTCTACCAATTAAGACTTTTGATAGTAATGTAGAGGCCAAGGGAGTAGATGTATGGTAGCATGGTTTTGAGTATAAGTGGGAGATTGTCAGAACTGTATACTAAAAATTATGAATTTTTTTTTGTTTTTAATATTTAATTTTATTTTAATAAAATTATTTTTTCATTTTATGAGAATCTTAATGAGCAATGTATGCAATATCATTTTTTTAATGTTATGCATGATTGTGCTTTATTCTGTACAGTATTTAATCTGGTGTGTAGAGTACGGCTTGCACGCATAAAACCACATTATAGGTTCTTGCATAATATAAGTTTTGTTCACAGTTTAGATGGAATTGGACAAATTATTGGTACGACTGTAACACAGTATTTTAGTAAGCCTGTCTTGGTTATGGGGAATAGATAATAGCGTCATCTATTGTTCTGACTCGCTGTGCTAGTACACTTTGTGTGTATTGAACTGGACCACATTGGAATAATTAATTTTATATTGACTATATAAATTAATTTACAACCCACAGTTATTATAAGTGTTTATTCTCTTAATCCCAAAATAATTATTATTTACGTATATTTAATATTTGTTATTTTGATTCATTAGAGGGTGCGATTTTTTATGGGTCAATAATCTCAATGAGTTGGATAACGGTATTAATTATATGGTGAATATTAATTATTGACAAAATTTACATCTCGATTGTTCGGGATTGATGATACTCCCATAAAAAAGCATATAAGTTTTGACTGGACAAAACCCTATAATTGTTTTTAATTATCCGACAGTTAAATAAGTTAAGCGGAAGGGTTTCAGAAATTTTAAAGATGCTAATTAAATTAAATTATCAGTAATTAAATTTAATTGACGTGTATTAGGAGTGTTAACGTAGGGAGATGAGTTAAGCATTTAATAACATGAGCTTAATGCAAATTAGTCTTGAGAATATAGTTAAAAGTGCAGTTACAATTCTTTATAAGTATGAATTGTAATTTAGTGTTTTATAAAAATTACAGAAACCGCTGCAAGGTTTTCATAATTATAGAAATCACTTAGCAGTTTGCATATTTGAAGAAATCGCTGGATAGGTATCTAGGTTACAATAAAAGTCTATATCATAATTACTCCACAAATCTCTACTGTAGCCCTATAAATATACAGACAGGCTTAACCAAATTCAGAAGTTGTCTTTCAAAACTAAGGTTGTCCAGGTTCTGCCGGTATTAGTTCTCGAAGGATTGTTGCCACACTACGTTTAGGAATAGCATCGAGAATACAGTAGAAGGTCTGATTGAAGTTTCAGCTCGAAAAATCAAAATTTATAGTTGAAGAATCGACCAAAAGGTATTCATTTGAATTAACTGTGGTGGCACGGATTTTTATTTTGATCGTTCGACATCAAAGAGTTTTTATCTAGAGCCTGTTTCTGTGATTGCCCGTTCAGTTTTATTTTTTTGAAAAATCGTTTACAAATAAATGATCTTGGCACTTTGCCTCCAATACCTTCCCCTACACCAGTACTTACACTAGTTATAGCACCGATTCTTCTCAATCGAGGATGTTTCGTGCCCCTTCACGGCTCGCCCTTTATACAATCGTCTAATAACCACTTCTGCAAGGACCTCGTCTCAATCTGTTGACATTCCAGCAAAGGAAGCCTAGGCTTAAAAATGGTGCCATCTTATCCATGGAGATAGCTTCGCTTTTGGGGTCCTAAACCCCTAAAAAAATGAAGAGGCTATAGGGGCCCAAAGGCATGGGCCTTGATTTCCTCTGGGCAGCCGGCCCCTCCATGAGGAGGACTCCTCTAAGGGGGACCTTCGAGAGCCTAAGAAACTTAAGGGGTCACCTAATACCCCTCAACGTCAGTGACCACACTGCGCCCGACACTAAGGACCTCTTCCTCCAAGCTATGTAGCCTGGTGTGGGGGTATGTTTCTTAACTCACACGATTTTTCCCCATTTCCATTTTTAAGCGCAGCTAATTTATCTTTGCTACTGATGAACCTTTCTTTCTTTATTTTTTGGCATCTCTAGTGTGTTGGCCTCCTCCACAACCAATATAAGGATCTTGCTGGGGAGTCTCACAGGATTGCGAAGGCCCTTGAGCTTGCCCAGAAGGAGCTCAAAGAGGCCGAGGTGATCCACCTTCAAGAGGTCACCTCGAGGCACTCTAGAGGAGAAGGTCCAAACCACAAAGAACGAGCTTCAAGTGGCAAAAGCGGAGATACAGGACTTGACTGCTAAACTTCATAATTAGAATAGCATGTTGTAGGCCTCTTAAGTTGAGGTGGAAGCCTTTCAAAGCATTCAGGCCGACTTGAAGGTAGCTCATGGGGACTGAGATGACGAGTTTTTATAGTAAGGCTAGAATGAGGTTGCATTACAATTTAAGGAAAAAATGCTTTCCATTCGTGCTAAGTTCCTCCCCATTGGCTACAAGGAGGCCCTGATGAAGGCTAAGGTTCTTGAAAACTCTCCATCGTAGGGAATGCTCCCCACTCTTCAGAGTTCGGCCTCTAATACTACCGCTCTACCAGCTATTGAGGACCATGCCTCACCTGTAGATCTCCTAGCCCAGCCATCCTTTAAGGGCCAAGACCTTCCTGCTAGCCTTCTAGACCTGTCAATCACCGGGAATGAGGTAGTACTCATCCAGGACAATGTAGGCGAGGCCTCAGCCTAAAGGACTATCTTCTTATCCTTGCTCTTTGTTTGTAACTTTTCTATCTTGCAAACCTTGGTCAAAAGTATTATTGTAAGACCGCTCCACCTTTTGTGCTGTAAATTTCACTCAATAATGAAAAACTCCATTTTTATTTACATTGTGTGCCATGGTTCTTCCTTACTCATTAGAGCTATGTTTTCCCGTCTTTCACACTTAGCCACTTCAATGTGTGCTTGAATACTAGCGTAGGTTTCGGCCCGTAGGGGGTTTCTGCTCGAAAACCTTTTGAAGTTGGACTTACCCCAATCCTTTGGCCGAACTAGCTGTATCATTACTTGGTTCAAAGGGACCCTTAGAAGTTTTTCATATTCCAGGGTATAATCTCATTGTCGAGCTGGCCTCAAATGGCAGATGGGTTGTTCAAATCATTGGGAGTTTTTACAATTCCCGAGACCATTTTAATATAAAGGCCAAGTTGGCCTCGAACAGTCAATCGGTTGTTCAAACCCTTAGGAATTTTTCCCACTTTTGAGATTATTTTAATCTCTAGGTCGAGCTAACCTCAAATGATTGAGGGGTTATTCAAATCCCTTAGAAAATGTTTTAATTACTCAGATTATTCTAATCACACAACCGAATTGGTCTCAAATAATGTGTTATTTGAACCCTTTGGAATCTTTTCAATTCTCGAGATTATTTTAATCTCAAGACCGAGCTGGCCTCGAATAATGGATAGGTTGTTTAAACCCTCGGGAATTTTTTCCACTTCTAAGACTATTCTAATTTCAAGGCTGATCTGACATAAAATAATAGATGAGTTGCTCAAACACTTGAGACCTTTCCTAGTCCCTTGCCTTTTAAACGAGCAAACTAGGGTAGGAAAAAATGAATTTAAAAAGGCACTAAAAAAGTTAGTAACACTCTTTTATTGATTGCAAATAAAGTGTATACACTTTTAATTTAATGGTAGAAAATTTGTAGGTTGGCCAAGTTCCATGGCCGTAGAACTTCCTTTCCATTCTTGTCTCCAAGTGGTATGCCTCTAGTCTTGCGATTGATTGGATAAGATATGGTCCTTCCCAATTTGGTCCTAACTTTTCATCACTTGGGTTCTTGATGTTTCGCATAACCTTTCTGAGCACAAGATCCCCTGGACTGAACTCTCTTGGTTGAGCTTTCTTGTTGTACTCTGTGTTGAGATTATTAGGCACAAATCCCTCAAAATTAAGATCAACTGATTTGGGCAACCAAATAAAAATTCACGTAGGCTTCAATCTACAATAGCAAAATAAAAGAATAAGATCAATCAAGAACACAAAACAATACGTGGTTCGACTAACTGCCTACTTTCACGAGAGAGAAAAAATAATCCACTATATAAAAATAAGGATTACAATGATCACTTTCTACCTCACAATATATCTATGGTCTCAAACAGAGTCTCTCACTGTCTCTTTACACTCTCTGATCTCTAAAATTGAGCCTTCCTCGTGTGTATTAGAAGTTCTCTCATATTTTCTACAACTCTCATGGACACCATAATTTATATTAATAGATAGTTTCTAATTATGGTAGGAAAATAAACCCTTAAAAGAAAAATAGAAATTTATGCTATTCTTTCACACTAAGGACAACAATAAAGGAAACTAAAAAATTAGCAGCATAACTAGGAAGGTTCCAAAATAGGCAATACTAAAATAATTAGCAGCTGGATGCTCGTCCAGACGAGAATATTTCAAAATTTGGGGTACAAAACCTAAATAATCTCTACCTTGGCTTGAATTTCTAAACCACCTTGAAGAACTATTAGTTGCCTTGACCTGCACCCCTTTCAAGGGGATGGGTGCTCCACCCTCTCTGATCATCAATCTGAATGAACTTGGACCAAATCCAAGTCACACTTGAATTTGACCATCTTGTAATTAACAATCTTCTCCTTCTTAGATAGTCTTCCAAACTCCCAAGTGTCGGCTTTCTATGGTGACTCCACCTTTTTTAACACTCCGGCTGAGTTGCCAATACCCTTCTTATAGGACAAAGGATCATCACTGCTTTCCTACTACTACTGACTTGAATTACCATCACCAAATTTTCTAGGTGAGCTTTTCTGACCGAACTCCACCTCGGTTGCTGCACTCTTTTTTTGACTTTCTAACATACTCCGCTTGTTAATCTGATTAAGCCTTAAATGACTGTGTCTCATGTCGTCCCTGCTGGATTCTGTCTGTATGGTAGTGGTAACTCCACCTATCATTGTGTCCCCAACTAATCTATAGAGAACATCTACTTTCTGCCCTTTTATGATAACTAAAAATCATCTACTGATCTTTATTACTCCACCCTTTACTATGAATCCATACCCCAAAGAATCTAATATTTCCAAAGAAATCAAATTCTTCTTTAACTCTTGAACATGTCTGACATTCTCCAAAGTCCTTACAACTCCATCAAACATTTTGATTTTCACTGTACTCGTTCCAATGGTGTGACACGCTGAGTCATTTCCTATTAGATCTGTACCCTCGTTGCATGACTTATACAAAATCAAACCATTCTCTAAATGGACACATATGGTATGAGCATCCTGAATTTAATATCCATGACTTTGACAAAAAGTTAAAATCTAGGGAAACTGAGAGTAATTCACTGTCCGCCTCATTGTCTGACGAATCTTCATCAAAACTGATAGTTTTTGCAAGCATTTTTCCCTTTTTCTTTTCCTCAAGATGCTGCTTCAATTCTTAGTATTCGCTCTTGTAATGACCAATTTTATGGCAATAGAAGCACTCCACATACCTTATAGCACATGAGTTGGACCAAGATCTGCCACTTTTGGAACCCTTTTCACTGGATCTGCTCCTTCTCCTACTTAACTCAGACTTAGATATAAGCACACCTTCTGCATCAGATTCATGGTCACTCGCCATCTTCTCATGTGCCAAAAGAGCCCTGGTGATCTCTTCATGTTCTAGAGTGACCTTACCATAAATCAACATTGTCACTAGATGATCGTAGGATGTCGGAAGTGATGCCAAGAGGAGAATCGCCTTGTCCTCATCATCAACCTTTCCTCCAAACCCAAATAATCGTGTGATGAGTATATTATATGTATTGAGATGTTTTAATAACTTTGTACCTTTCCTTATCTGCAATCTATACAGTTTCTTTTTCACGTACAACTTGTTGGCCAGATTCTTCTTTATGTAGAGATCTTTCAGCTTCTACCAGATCTCATGTGCTATCTTTACATCGACAGATCCTCTATCTGTCTCTGTCACAGGGAGAAGTTATTCTTGTCATTGAACTTTTCAACTTCATACTCGATGTTCATCATCTTTACTACAACTTGTGATTAAGCCTTTAACTAGAACTCTGATCTTCCACCACAGCCTTAGATTTTCAACAATTGTTAGCTCTGATATCACTAGTTGCGATTTTTAGGCACAAATTTCCCAAAAAATTAGGATCAATTGATTTGGGCAACTAAACAAAAACCAACGTAGGTTTCAATCCACAATAGCAAAATAAAAGAATAGAAACAACCAAAAACACAAGAAAGTACATGATTCGACTAACTGCCTACCTCTATGGGAGAGAAGAAACAATCCACTATACAAAAATAATGATTACAATGATTACTCTCTACTTCACAATATATATGTGGCCTCAAACTAAGCCTCTCACTGTCTCTCCACACTCTTTGATCTCTAAAATTGAGCCTTTCTCGTGCGTATTAGATATTCTCTCATATTTCTTATAACTCTCAAGGACACCTTAATTTATACTAATAAATAGCTTCAAATTCTGGTAGGAGAATAAATCTTTAATAAAAAAGTGACAATTTAAGCTATTCTTTCCCACCAAGGATATCAATAATGGAAACCAAAAAATTAGCAACATAAATAGGAATGTGCCAAAATAGGCAGCACTAAAATAATTAGCAGTCGAACGCCCATCAGGACAGGAATATCCTGAAATTCGAGACACAAAACCTAATACTATGATCATCTCTTACTGATAGGACATATGTCTGAGTGGCAAGGCCGATCTCTAGCAGTGTTATCGCCTTAGTATCGTAAGCCATAGAGTACAGTGTTTCATCTTTCATCTTCGTAGGGTAGTTTGGTAAGCCCAAATCACATGGGCGAGCTCATCCACCCATCGCCCCTTCATCTTCTTAACCTTTTCCTGATTCCATCTAGGATGGTCTTCTTTGACACCTCAGCCTAGCCGTTGCATTGAGGGTAGACTAGTGTGGAACTGTAGAACTTCTAGAATAATCTTCCATCAAATTGTGTGTTGTTCGAGATAAGAGGGTGGGGAGTCCCAAACCTAATAATGATGTTTTTTCATACAAACTTCTTCACATCAGCCTCCCCAACATTAGCTAGTGGCTTGGCTTTCACCCACTTGCTAAAGTAATGTTTAGCCGCAATTATGAATTTCTTGTTGTTGATCGCCTTAGGGAAGGGGCCTACGATATCTAAGCTCCACTGCACGAAAGGGCAAAGGCTGGATAGACGGTTTGGTTCCCCATCTAGCTAATGGATCAGGGGTGTAAACCTTTTTCATTTCTCGCATTTATTCACATATTATTATGTATCCTTCTGTATGTAAGGCCATCAGTAGTCCTAAGAAATAGCCTTGTGAGCCAAAGATCGTACAGCAATATGGCTCCTGCATATGCCGTCATGAATTCTATAGAGGAGATCTTTAACCAGATCGGGTTGTACATATAAGAGGTAGGGGCCGGTGTAAGATCGCTGATACAGTTTTTTAATGGAGAGACCCCAAAATCAAGTTGCCTTGAGTCGAATCTTGTGAGCCTCTTTATTCTTAGTGGGGAATTAATCGTTCTATAAGTAAGGGATGATTGGGTCCATCAAACATGGGTCATGTTCTGTCGACAAGGTCTCTTTTTGGTCGAGCTCGATGCTAAAACCGTGGAGGAACTCCATGACCATTGTTCTTCTTATGTCGAACTCTATTGTCGAAGCTAGATTTTCTAATATGTCAGCGTGGCTGTTGTTTGTCCAGCTTACTTGTTCAATATTCACTATTTTAAATTGTCTTAGGGCCTCCCTGGCCTTGTCCACATACTTGAACATCCTCTCATCAGTAGCCTTGTATAACCCCATCAACTAACTGACAATGAGTTGAGAATCACTAAAAACTTCCAAATCTTCTATCTTTAGCCTCCATGCATCATGCAATCTAGCCAGAAATGCTTCGTTCACGGCTTCATTATTAAAGGCATCAACGCCGAGCTTGAGCGCCTGTTTAAGGATAACTCTATCTAGAGAGGTGAGGACTATTCTAGCCCCTACTCCCCTGTTATTAGATGCCCTATCAACTTGCAGTATCTATGTAACCTCAGACGACATTTTTCATGCTTTGAATTGTGGCTCGCTGCCTAGATCGGCTAGCCCCTCTTCCATTGATAGCTCGACCCTAGAGAATTCGACGATGATCTCCTAGTTCTACGACCCACTTAAAATAGCTGTCGTGATCTCCCAGTTCCATGACCGACTTAAACATTTTTTCAGTTAATTATGCTTTGTTAAGCAATGCTTTCAAAAGGTATTTGGTCAGAACAATTATGGTCTTCACTTGGAAGTGAAGGGACCGAAATTCTAGAAAATAGTGATGGTGCATACAAATCGAGTCAAATAAACACATGACGAAGAATAACAAAAAAACTAATCTTCATCTATCCGTCCGAACGAATGGGGAATTCGTCCGGACGGAACATGTACAAAAAAATCTTAGTGTTTTCTGAATCCCGAAAACTAAAACTCGGTACTCCCACAAGGAAGAATAGGGAATATACTTACACGATCCCTCTGGTTTGATCACATTTCAGCACTTGAAAGATTGAAGCTTCAAGATCAACGCGACGATCGGGCAATCTTGCCTCTGCTTAGATTTTTCACTGTATTATCGGATGTCAAAACTTGAACTAAGTGTGGGCTTAAATCTTTCAAGTTCCAAACCCTTATTTGGCTACCTCTCTTTTTATCTGGTTCTCACAACCTATGGAAGCCCTAAGAAACTGAATGATATGAATCACACGTGTGTATTAGCGGCCAGGGATATAATAGCATATATATTTAGGCTACATCAAAGACTTAAGGAGTACATAAGACACGGGCTTCTAATATAATTAGGAAAACACACTTTAACCCAGAAGCAATTTTTTAAAAACATAAATTACAAGTCATACCACTAAAGAATCATAATTGCAGTTCCGACCTTATTTCCAAAATCAAACTTTCGAGCTTGTATTATTAAATGCTTATTATTCTCCTAACGTTAAGATTACAAATACCGTCGATTAAATTAAATTAATAACAATTATATTTAATCGTCCTCTTTTATAATTTCTTAAGACCTTCTGCTTAACTTATTTGATATATCGGATTATAAAATCCACCTACAAGGTTTGACATAATAAAAATTTATAAACTTTCTTAAGGGGTATCATTAATCCCTATTCGGGATGTGAATTCCGTTAATAATTAATATCCACCATATAAATAATATCATTATATAACTCACCAGGATTAAAGACCCATAAATGATCGTCCCTTTAATGTATCAAAATAACAAATACTAAATATACGTGTTTAATAATTATTTTGGATTAAGAGAATAAGTATCATAATAAGCATGGGATGTAAATTAATTTATATAATTAATATAAAATTAATTACCCCAACGCAATTCTATTCAATACACACAAAAATGTACTAGCACAATGAGTCGAAACTATACTGTTCCCTATAATCAAGATAGATCTACTAAATCATTGTTTTACAGTCCTACCGATGGTGTGTCCAAATCTATCTATGACTATGAACCAAAACTTATATTCTACAAGAATTGATAATCTGGTCTTCCGTGTATAAGCTGAACTCTACACACCAAATTAACTACTATATAGAATAAGTGACACCCTATAGACACCCCAATTTGACCAAGCCAAATCTTAGGTGCCCACCTCGAATGCTCTCCAATGATGAAAATATGGGATTATGCGCAAGGATACTCCCAAGTAAGCAATGTCTAGAACTCAACTCAAAAGTCTAAGAAACCATCCACACCTTTAAAAACCTTCAGGACGTAACATTCCTCATCCTTAAGGCCATCACCTTTTACATGATCCTACAGCAGGCAGTGTCCTTGCCTTCACGGCTGCTACCTTTTTGTGACTTTCTTTCCTCACAGCCACGACCTTTTTATGATCTTATAATTGGCCGCCACCTTTGAAGGTCACGACTATCTAGGTTCGTACATTGAAGTTCACGGCCGCCAGGTACAAGGACACGGCCACCAGCTTTACACCATTTTAAACTGGTGGCAACTTCCTAGAGGATCTATGTGCTACCCTAATGCCTATAAATAGGTTCCATTTTCTCTGAAAATAGAGAGGATGAATGTTCTGATACCGATACTTTGCTGAATCCATTCCTTACCTGATATTCTTGATACTCATATTTCTAACACTACCTACTCCCGGACCGAGTTCATGACATTGCTTGCATTAGTGAGGCCCTTGGAGCTTACACGACTTGGAAGTTCTAACCTACCATATCCGAGGGACGTTCAAGGCAGTTATCTACGTTAGGTAACCTTAGAAAATTGTGACACTTCTTATACTCCCATTTTCTCTCTCCCGGGGGTCGTCACGATAAGGTTTCTGTTCATTAATTTATTTCTTAGCATTAAAGTTATCTATACCGAGCATGTTTTTCCTATGAGTTATAAAAGCATGTAAATAATACATGTGGAAGCATGTTTGTATGTTCCTCTTCATGATAAACAGTATGTTCATCATCCTCTATAAAATGTAAACTATTGTATTTTTGACGTGGTTTCATGTTCACCGGTACACTGGACACTCAAAAATATTTCTGTAAATATTTAAACCTAACGGTCGTGACCTTCTGTTGTCACGGCCGTGAACTGTTTTGTCATTATTATTACAGCCGCTATAGATTTCTTCACGGTCGCTAGTTTTGCTTTGTTTTTATCTCAACCACAACATTCTGTTGCCACTTCTATGAACTTTTTGTATAACCAATAGCCTAAAAATCATATTTGAACCATTTTGTTACCTCTTTTTGATGTTATATGTACCATGTTTAGAGACTCATGATATTGTCGAAGTAATAGTTAGTCGATCCTTCATTGATAGAGTAAACTATGATTTTCTATTCTTTACATTCTACCTATTTGGACTCCTCTGAGTCTCTGCAATACCACGGTCGCAACCTTATATTGCTATGGCCGCGAGCTTTTCTCTTTGTATGTTACAGCCACTGTATATTTCTTCACGGCCGCTGTGGCGTTACGATTTGGGAGTTAAAAATGAGAGAATTCAAAGATATTTTGAAAAATATTTTATATATCTTAAAAATCAAATTTTGAAAACCCTTTTTGTTGAAAATAGCGTCGCCACTTAGTTTTTGAGAAAAACTAAGAAAAACAAAATTGGCTACTGATCTTGAAAACGTTAACCAGAGAAAAA
>JAULJZ010220694.1:0-41031 GCA_032270985.1 Heliamphora pulchella
AAGTATCCGAAGTGATCATAGTAGAGAATTTGAAAACAAAAATTTTAAAAAATTTTGTGATGAAAATGGTATTAACCATAATTTCTCTACTCCTAGAACTCCTCAACAAAATGGAGTTGTTGAGACGAAGAATAGGACATTGGAAGAATTAGTTAGGACCATGTTCTGTGAAAATAATCTACCATGATACTTTTAGGCCGAGACTGTCAATACCGCTTGTTTTATCATAAACAGAGTTATGAGAAAAACTTATCTCAAGAAAATTTCATATGAGCTATGGAATGGAAGAAAACCTAATATCAGTTATTTTCGCGCTTTTGGGTGCAAATATTTTGTTTTAAACAACAATAAAGAACTTTTGGACAAATTCGACGCAAAATCTGATGAAGGTATTTTTTTAGAATATTCTATATCTAGTAAAGCGTATAGAGTATTCAACAAAATGACCCTAATTGTTGAAAAATCTATACATGTTATTTTTGATGAAGCTAACCTTAGTTCTTCAAAGAATTTTTGTGAAGATAACCTGTTGAATATAGAAAAAAGTGTTGAAGACATTTTTATCAAAGAAAAAGAAGAGCTAAATCAAGAGAAAGCTTCAAATTCCCAACAAATTGCAGTCCAATAGAATGTTAAAGCTGCACATCCAGAAAACTCAGATTTATCAAAAAAGTGGAGATATGCTCATGGTCACCCAAAAAATTTTATCATTGGTGATTCATCGAAAGGTATCAAAACTCGTTCCTCTCTACATAATGTTTGTGGTAATTTAGCATTCCTTTCTCAGACTGAACCAAAACATTTTGAGGAAGCTGAAAACGATGAATTTTGAATTTGGCTATGCAAGAAGAGCTAAACCAATTTGAAAGAAATAAAGTTTGGACTTTAGTCCCAAGACCTAAAGAACACTCCATTATTGGTACAAAATAGATTTTTAGAAATAAAATGGATGAAAATAGAGTAGTTCTTAGGAACAAAGCTCGATTGGTAGCCCAAGATTACAATCAAGAAGAAGGCATCGATTTTGATGAGACTTTTGCCCATGTGGCTAGGCTTGAAGCTATTAAGATGTTGCTTGTTTTTGCAAACTTTAAAATTTTCAAACTCTATCAAATGGATATCAAAAGTGCCTTTTTAAATGGTTTTATCTCAGAGGAAGTTTTTCTAAAACAACCTCCTGGTTTTAAAAATCTAGATTTTTCAAACCATATTTACAAACTTACCAAAGCTCTCTATAGTTTAAAACAAGCACCTAGAGTTTAGTATTAAAGGCTAAGCAAATTCTTGATTAAAAATAAGTTTTCAAGAGAAAAAATTGATACTACTCTTTTTTTCAAGTCTCAAAGAAATGATATGCTAGTTGTACAAATTTATGTAGATGATATAATTTTTTGTGCAACTAACGAATCTCTTTGCAAGAACTTTGCTAAATGTATGCAGGGAGAATTCGAGATGAGCATGATGGGTGAGCTCAACTATTTTCTCAAACTCCAAATTAAACAAACTCAAGAAGGAATCTACATCAATCAAGCTAAATACACGAAGGACATATTGAAGAAGTTCGACATGTTAAAGGCAAAATCTATGGAAACTCCAATGTGTCCTACAATAAAGCTTGATAAGGATGAAGATGGCATAGCAGTAGATGAAAAGCGTTATAGAGGTATGATTGGATCTCTCTTATATTTAACTGTTAGTCGTCCAGATATTATGTTTAGTGTATGCATGTGTGCTAGATTTCAATCGAATCTTAAAGAATCACATGTGACCACAGTTAAGCGCATCTTTAGATACCTTTTAGGTACACAAAACCTAGGATTATTTTATTCTAGAGGAATAGTCTTTGAGTTGTTTGCCTATTCGAATGCTGATTTTGCCGGATGCAAAGTAGAGAGAAAAAGCACAAATGGTACTTGTCAATTCTTAGGACACTCACTAATCTCTTGGATTAGCAAGAAGCAAAACTCAGTGGTCTTGTCTACAGCCGAGGCTGAGTACATTGCAGCTAGAAGTTGTTGTGCACAAGTTCTTTGGATGAAACAACAATTAGAGGACTATGATTTTCACTTAGATAATATCCCTATTAAATGTGATAATACAAGTGCAATTAATATATCCAAGAATCCTATACAACACTCAAGAACCAAGCACATAGAGATTAGACATCATTTTATAAAAGATCATGTGCAAAAAGAAAACATTGAACTTGAATTTATAGGCACAGATTACTAGTTAGCAGACATTTTTACAAAACCCTTAAATGAAAAATGAATATGCTATATAAAAAGAGAACTTGGTATGCTATGTTCTCTAATTTCATGATTTATATGTCATACTAATCATGTCTTTTTATTGCATTTCAATGCATTTAATATTCTCTCTTGAATGTGAAAATGTGTCGACACCACTTGAAAAGGTATCGACACAAATGTATGTAGTGTTGACACAAAACTGTATAAAAGTAGCACTGTGAGAAAAGTGTCGACCCCTTTCTATTCAGTGTCGACACCATCGTAGTTCCCTGACTCTTGATAAATTTGTGTCAACACAAATCTGAATCGTGTCGACCCAAATAGCCGAATGTGTCGACACCATATGAAAATGTGTCGACACCAATTCCATGTTTCAATACCCACACTCGATACGAATCATGTCGACACCAAAAATAATTTGTGTCGACACAAATCGTTAAGTCTATATATAGACATGTCAGTCCCACGAACAGTCACACCGTTCCCTCTCTCTCTCTTAAAAAAATTGTTCATCTCCCGCTCTTTCCTCTCTCAAACCTTGTGTCGACTCCCCATCTTCTTCCTCAATCCAAACTCAAATCCTTCACAATGCCGCCAAAAACGATGGGAAAAGGAGCAAAGAGAATCGGAGAAGGAACGTCCTCAAGCCCTAGAACGTTGAAACGGAAGAAGACGACCTCCAAGACGGCGACGGCAACGGCAATGGCAACAGTATCAGAGAATGTAGCCTCTTCTGAGGTAATCTCTTTCAAAACCCCTAAGTTTCGCTAACTCTATTTTTCTTCTTTTGCAAATCGAAAAATAATGCCCGGTCGATCTATAGACTTTAATTTTTTTGACTCCATCGAAATGAGATTCAATGATCTCTTTTCAGGCCTTGGGTAGGAAAGACTTCTCCAAATCAAAGAACCGCACTATCCCACACTTGTCAAATCTTTTTACGCACACTTTCACATCTCACTTATTCCGACCACCACCATTACCACTTGGGTAAATAGTGTAGATATTGTTCTGACCCCCACTTTCTTGAATGAGATTCTGGACCTTTCCTTGGAGATATTTGTGTTTACCATAGCCAGAAATCTATTGAGATTGAAGGCTTCTCTTTTTCTGAATCTGTTAAAAATATTTGTAAAAATGACAACATCGACCCCACCAAGCCTTTAGAGGCTAACAATCTCAAGCCTGAAATGCGTCTTTTACATCACATGGTCAACCACATTTTTCTATCCTAGATGGAAAAATTCGGTGATGTCACATGCATGCACATTTTTATAATGTGGTGCATTCTTGAACAACAAAATCTTGATTTAGGATTTTTGTTCATTTCACACATATTGCATTCCCACAGTAAATCCAATTCCTCCCTACCACATGCCATGTACTTGACCAAAGTTTTTTCGCCATTTTGGCGTGAACTTATTTAAGGAAAAGGTGGTACCCTTTTCTAAACACGACCTATATGGCAGTTCCACACTAAAACATATGCAAATTGCACATGTTGATGGTGTATGGACTACATTCCGTCGTGGTACCCCTTCCTCTGCAAGAACTGCCCCTCCTGCTCCTCGAGGCATTTCATCTATTTTCATTGACCTTGATTCTCCCCCGCTCCACCAGTTGACACTCCTGGTCCATACTTTGTTCCTTCTCCTCCTACCTTCAATTCTGTTCCATCTGCCCCACCTGCATCCTCTTCTACTCCAATCCATGTTGACCTGTCTGAGGTCGTTTCCTTGATCAACTCCCTATCCTCCAAAGTAACTCTTTTTCAAACAAAAGTTGATTAGGATTTTTTTTACCTCAATCACACTGTCTCCACCCTTTCTGAGAAAATCAAACATCTTGATAAGACCAACCGAAGTCTCCAGAGAGACGTAGAAAATGCCACTGATATCGGGAGAGCCCTCTGCAAAACAATGGATGAGAACATTGCATCCATTGTCAATTGCAATAAGGCAATTCTCCATCAAGTGCGCAAAGAGTATAATCAAGGTATTGTCACTGCGGTGCATGCCAACTCCCAGAAGGTGGAAGAACATCTAAAGTGGATTCAAGAAACTTGGGCCAAACAGTTTAAGCCCAAGGAAATAAAAGAAGAAAAGGCCGCGCGACTCAAAAGGGAAGCAGACCTAGCATTGGCAGCATGCTATGAAGCCATGGCCGCAACCGGAGCTAAGGACGAACGAGCACGTGCAGCGAAAGAACGAGCCTCCGCAAGCAAAGAGAAAGCCAAGAAGAAACAGGAATTCAAGCGCTTCATGGACAATCAATAGCCCCAATTTTTTTTTTGAAGATTACAAAAGGGGAGAAAGAAAGAAGAGAGAAAGAAAAGAAAAGGTAAGTAAGGGAAGGGGAGTGTCAGAGAAGAAGTAGAAGTTCAAAACAACATTTCTTTAAGTTTTTTTTTAAGGTGAAGATGTAAAGTTTTAAACATACATTTTTTTTGTGACTTGGTTGCATGGTTTGAACGTTTGAATGGCTTGAATGTTTAATATACATTTAAATTTTATGTATGGATGTTTAAGCATTTTTTGCTTAAATGAATGCCTATGCTCTTACTGTGTTTGATTATATCTTGCCTATGAATGTTGATGCATGGTTTGGCAATGAATGCTCATATATGTTTCTGCACATATTTTAAATTCAAAATGGTTCTTAATCATTATTTGTAAATCATTTTCAAAATATGTGTTATCATGATTGATTGAATGCCTAACTTTATTATTATATACGTTGTTTAAGGCACATCGATAATGGAAGAACCATTGTTAAAAAATATTTTTAAATATTTTCTAAAAAATGTTAATATGGTTGTAATAATCAAAAAATGAAAGATTGTTAGTCCAAGGATTTTTTATTTTGATTTTGATGATTTTTATAATTTATTTTCTAAGAATAAATAGATTTAATTAGATAATATTTTATATTTTCAAAATGAAAGTGTTAACACATTTTGAATAATTAAGTTGACACCTTTAGCCAAAAAAAATGACTTAACTCTCAAAAAGATTAAAACACTCACATATTCTTAAATGAGAATATTTTGTGTTGAAACCAATTGAAAAATAAGTCAAACACTTTTATGGCAAAGCATACTTGAATCTCATCAAGTATGTCAACACCAATTGATCAAATGGTTTGACACCCTAACATTTGTATGAAGTTGATCTTCAGGTTTCAGAACGTTAGTGTCGACACAAACAAGTTTTGTGTCAACACAAAAGAGTCGAAGCTCTCAGGACTCAAAAAGAGTCGACACAAATTAGTTTTGTGTCGACACAAAAGTGATCCTCACTTTTGATATCCGAAAGTTTGGGTTGACACAAATAAAAATTGTGTCGACACAAAACAACCGAGGCCACTTTCAGATTTTGAGGTGTCGACACCAACTAAGGATGAGTCGACACAAAAGTCCCGAGATTGCTTGTAAAATTTAGTGTCAACACCAAAGAAGACATGAGTCGACACAAAGTGCCTCCTTTCGAATTCAGAAGTACATTTGAGTCGACACCAACTAAAGATGAATCGACACAAAAGAATAGAGACTTCCTGCAGAAATTTGTGTCGACACCAAAGGCAAGTTGAGTCGACACAAAGTAGTTCCTCCGGATGCTGAAGTTTCAAACGAGTCGACACCAAATCCAATTGTGTCGACACCATGATGTTGGTAAGGTAGAGTGCAGAATTGTGTCGACCCCTCAGAATATATGTGTCGACTCAACCACTTAAGGGATCCTGCCCTAGACATTTTGTGTCGACACCAAAGATATTTGTGTCAATACCTACGATGAAAATTCAAACTCGCGGCAGATCTCAACGGCTGAATTTTTAGCATTTATTGCTCCCACCTACCTCCAACGGTCATGAATGCACAAGAGCTTATATAAGAAGTAACTTCTCAGCATTTACTCTAACTGGAGACAAAAATTTACTATTCCATTACTTGAATCAAACTCAAAAATCTCAAGCTTTCATTTATTGCTGAATCTCTAGCTCTTGTTCATCATCTCACTTTACCTTCTCAATTATTATAAATTCTTTTTGTAAAGAAAGTGAGTGATTCTCATTATTACACTTCATTTATTGTAATTAAGGGTGAGTCACCATTTATCTTTTGAGTGAGTAAGCAAAACTCATCAAAGAAGAGTTCAAAAGATATTAGAAAAAAGCAGGAGCTTATTTTCATAGGATCTTCTTGAAACTGTTAGGCTTATGAATGTGCCCGTAAACATTCAGCTCATTCAAGCGAAGTCTTAAAGATTGTAAATGCTTGAAATACGCCCGTGAAGTATTCTATATAGTGAAAATACTCAACGGAGAACTTGAGGAGTGGACGTAGGTTAAGATAAAGTCGAACCACTATAAATCCTTTGGCGTCCGATTCTATCTCTCTATCCCACATCTTTTAATATTTGCATTACTTCAATATTTGCTTAATTTGCTTTATTTGATTACAATATTTAAAGGGTTTTGAAAAAGATTTTTAGATTGTTATTTACTTTTTAAAGACCCAATTCACCCCTTCTTGAGTTGCCTTGTTCTAACAATATATAAGTATAAAAAAAAATCTTGTTTTTGAAACCCTAGGTTGGGTTTGATGATGAAACATAACTAAATCTTGGGTTTAAGCATGATTTATGATAAATTTACCTTGTTGTCGTTGTTGGACACACATTAATTTGAAAAATGAGAATTTGGGATTTTGGTTAGGTTGAATCTTGAAGAAAATTGGGGGTTTTGGGGTTGAAGAGTTTAAATGATGAAATTAACTTAAATTTTGATAAATTAGAGGTTGTATTAACCTATTTGTGTATAAATTCCATAAATTTTGATGAAAGGAAAAGATCATGAGTTGATGGGTTAGGAATTTTGAACAAATCATGTGATAAATGGTTGGGGGTTTGGATTAATTAGACCCGAATATAAAATGTATGAGAATCAAAGTGTATGTTTAATGACTTAATCCTAAGTGTGTTAGGTGTTGACGAGAGAAATCATGTTTGGGTTGGAATCGTGTTGATTTTAATTTAAATGATCTAATTAAGGTACTATATGATTGGATTAGATAATTAAGTTGGGCTCGAGTAGCTCATCGGTGAAAGATTGACAATTTGTGCAATGTATGGTAGGCTCTTCCATCCAGTTAATCCTCATAAAAATGTGCTCTGGGTGGCCCACCTATCGATGTTTTTGAAAGAAATCAAAATTGTGTGCTCTCTGTGTCGGGTTATAGAATGGGTATTTATTTATTGGATCTCGCGTGGCCCTGTTATGATAACTACGCATGGGTCTATAAACGCCGTCTAGGCTTTGGTACTTAATTAAATCAAGAATTGGTGTGGGTTTTGTAGCGTTGGGATTTTAAGGGTCATTTTAAAAAAATGTTTCAAAAAAAAGAGAATTCAAATATGTTTACAAAAATATTTTAACACCTTAAAAGCCAAATTCTAAAAATTTATTTTTGTTGAAAATAGATTCGCCACTTAGTTTTTGAGAAAAATTAAGAAAAACAAAAATAGCTTACTGATCTTGAAAACGGTAACTAGAGAAAAAGGGATCGGAGGCTAAGGTACGAATCGGGGAAGGTGTTAGGCACTCCGTTCGCTCAACCATAAGGTTGGCCTCTACTAATCATCATTAGTTCTTTTGATAAAATTTCTCAAATGTATGCAAATAAAAAAAATGAAGACAAAGAGAGAGCACCCAAAATTAAATATGAAAAATATATAACATATGTACATAACACTCTAAATTAGAACAAATAAATGGATAAAATCCTAAGTCTTACGGTATGCAATTTCTAACTAAATGATACATGGTGCACACCCACATGTAATATTCACAAAAATAAACTAACTATCATGATTTGTATAAAAGAACAAAAATATGGTAGAAAATGCTAAAATTATCTAAACATGAATTGTTAATAAAATAAGCTAAACTATTCTAAACATGCATTTAAAGAAAATAATCAAAACATGCATATCACAAACATTCATTTAGAAAGAAAAATATAAACATGATAAGTACTAAAAATGAAAGATGCACAAGAAAGAAAGTCTACTAACAAAAATAAATGTATTTTAACAAAAGAGAGTTTGAGAAGAAAAAGAAAATGAAGAAAAAGTTTGTAAAAGAGAAAGGTACCAAATGAAAAAGTTAAAAAATACTACTAAAAGAGAACCTAACTATTTACATTTTATGAAAATAAAAGAAAAACAAAAGAAAAAGAGAAGAAAGCAAAAGAAATGAAAAGAATGATAGGATTTTTTTACTATTTATAAAGAAAATTATAATGCAATTTAAATGTGATAATTAACTTAAAAATCTTTTTGTTGTTTTTGGGTTTAATAGAATAAAAGAAAATTGTCATGAAAAAAATAGGACTATAAGAAAAAGAAAAAAAAGTGAAAGTGGAGCTTTTTAAGAAAAATAAACAGTACTATTAAAAGAAAAGTAAAATATAAAATAAGTGCTTGGAAATGAGTACTAAGCTAATATTAAGAAAAGAAAGTAAAATGAAATGTTAGCATTAAATGAAAAGGAAAAGAAATGGGACATTAAAATAAAACTAAAATAAAACTACATTACAAGAAAAATAAAAGAAAAGACATATTAGTATTAAATTGAAAATTGAAAAGAATGCTAAAGGGAACTAAGAGAATAAAATGCTTAGAAAAAGAGATTACACTAATATTAGAAGAAAAAAAAAAGATGGAAAATAAAAGCTAGAAAATGAACATTAAACTAGTGTTACAAGAAAAGAAAAATAATGCATTGAAAGGAAATTACATTAATACTAAAAGAAAAGAAATCTTGAATTAAAGGGATATTAGTATTAAAGAAGAGCAAAAGAAATAACAACATTAAATTTACTATTAGCTAATCTAGAAAAAAAAAAATACTAACAAAGGAAACACTAAATTAAAGGAAAATTATCATTAAATAGGTGTAATATTGACGATTGAAACTCTTTTTATGTAAGTGCTTTTTATTATAACAATAACGACATTATTTAGTCGTATTGTCAAATTGTATTAGCACTAACTTGATGCATATATTGAAGAAAACGACAATATACTTAGTGCGAATGTGTTAATTAAGAAGCGGATTAAAGGATTCAACTAAATGAAAGCAATTAAATAAAGATAAGATTAACTATGTAAATAAGATGGAGTACTTGAATTGAAATTAAATGTAACCCGATCACCCCAAAATAGGGCTAAAAGGACCGGGAATCCAAACAAGGTACCTGAATTGTGGAATCCTCAAGTCGGGAATGTGCTTCAATGGGTCAATTCTCGGGTGGTGATCCAAGTAAGACTTCAACGTCGGTCGGAGGTTCGGTATGGTTTCGGCGTCAGGGCTCGGGATCGCTCGATACATTGGCAGAGTCTCTCTCACTCAAAATTCGTACTGAAAACATACGCTGGGGTACGATATTTATAGAATTCTTTAACTAATGAGATGTTACCACGTTTTGGAATACGTCAGGCTATTTGGAATTGGCGGTCGCCATATTTTTGAAAAGTTCTACAAAGTTCTATGACGGTCGCCATGATGAGAGTTAGCGGTCCTCATGATGAAAGGTGGCGGTCGCCAGTTTTGGTTAGGGTTTCCACAAAGTTCTATGGCGGTCGCCATGATTGAAGTTGGCGGTCGCCTGACTTGGACAGTAAGTTTTGATGGTTAGTCAAAATTTCATTGGTTTGAAGGTTCCAGGCTCAAATACCGAGCTTGGATCACTTCCCGAGGATTGAACTGATGCACTATTCCTCCTGTTTTCATCATCGAATTCGCCTAAGATTAGGTGGGGTCAAATTGGGGTGTCTACAGGTTTAAAAAACCTTCGTTAATGATTGAGAGAAATTGAAAGTTTGAAAAATCATGAATCGAATTGGGTTTGCAAAGCTCTTGTTAAAATGGTTGTGAGTAATTGAACGTATGAAAACTTTTGGAATTGTGGTAAGGCTGGATGAAATTGGGAATTGTGAACACTTTGATATAGCTTGAAATAATAAGGAAATGGGAGACTGAAACTATAGTGTTGTGTTTAAAAATGAAGTGGGTTTGCATGTGAAAACCCGATTATGTGATTGAAATTTTGTTTAAAAATGGAATTAGTTTTTGGATAAAAACATTGTGCTACATTTCACATAATCATCCTCGCATGTTATGCATTAATTCATTTTTAGTCTATTTCCTATGAGTCTCGACTCATGTTGTATAATACATTTCAAGTGACCAAATGAGAAGAGCAGTAGTGGTCACCTCTTGAGATGTTTTGTTTTGGATCATCTACAGTGATGGAAAGATGTTTTGAGAATTGTTTAGTATAAATGTAATTCTTGATGTATTGGAAGAATGTATTTGAAGAATGTATTTGATTTGATAGAAATTCGTTTTGTAATGATCTAAAAGCTATATACTCATGAATTGTATGCATGTGAAAATGTTGGGGTGTTGTTTTGGGTTTATTTCTTAGTTTTCGTATGATATTTTATGGTTTAGAATGTTAGATTTCAAGTTTTTGAGAAGTAAAAAGTTATTTCAATGTTAAGCGCAGGTTTTTAACTTCATGTTTTGCCTATCAAAAATCATGTTCAAAAGATGAGAAATTTTGGTGTTTTTCTAACACAGAAAAATTTTCAGGATTTTGACATGGAGGCTCTCAAGTAGTCTACCGCTCGAGCAGTGGTGGGTCCTCCTGAGCGGCCTTCGCAGGGCAGGATTCTTTTAAAAAATTTGCTTTAAAAAGAATTTTATTTGTTTCCTTTGAAGCACCCTTTTTAGCATTAATTGATTTATTTGGGGGATTATTTTGCAAGTATAATACTCTCTTGTGTTTCCATCTTGTACAAAGAAAACGGAACATTTTGGTTTAATCTAAACAAAGTTTGTTTTCCCTCTAATCAATTATGATGTGGTTTCATTTTAGATTCTCGGATATAGGTTTCTTTTCTATCAATGTTGTGAAATTTTATTATTACGTTTTTGGGGGGTGTAACAAGTTTATATATACATAATTAAATAATTGCAAATTAGAGTTCAAAATGTACCTAACTAACAACATACACAAGGATATTTTTGTGATTGAAAAAAAACAAATTTTATATTTAATAATAGCGTAATAAATTTTAAGCTAAAATAGACATACCTCACTTGAGGTTTGTAATTAATACATAAACATTCCTTTAGTTTAAAGAATTAAGATTTTTTTCTTGAACTTTGTAGTCTCATTACACATATTCTATTTCGTTAGTCAACGGTTAATCAATGTTTAATTAAAGTTGATGTGAATAATTAAAAATACTAAAATAGTAATTTTATTCTTATTGAATTTCTCTAATTCCTCTCTCTATAGAATATAATAATTAATAATAAAATATAAACTAATAAACTACTAGTAAACTAATATTAGACTATACACTTATAAACTTATATAATAAGCTTATATAATAAACTAGTACACTACTAATAAACTAATATTAGACTATAAACGTATAAACTAAGTAACTAATAAACTTATAAAGTTTTAAATTTATAATAAACTATAAATTTATAATGAAATAATAAATAAATAAACTTATAATAAACTATAAAGTATAAATCTAATAATTTATAGTCTTATACAATAAGTTAACAACTCAAAAAAAAAAAAAAAACAAAAAAGAAGAACAACAAAATGAAAAACCCGCCACTAACCCGGCTTGTGGCCCAAGCCCGAGGCTCGAGGCCGAATATCAAGGCTAAGACCCCTACGTCTGGACTTGGACCTATCCCTCCCTCAAAAAGCATGACCCAGCCCGACCACAACTTTTGGTGGATGCCCGTTGGACTTGGGCCAGGCTTGGCCCACTAGAGCTACTATCGGGTCGGACCGAGTCAAAATTACACCCCTATGTTGCACAATCGATTGAGTAATAACATGCCATGACTGACAACTAAAGTACAAGAAGTAAAAATATATAATTTTTTACTATACAAAGCGCATGCGACTGCACATAGTAACAACAAGATATGAAATAGAAAGGAACTGTATATGAGCATTGCTGTATTCAAATGAATATCTTCAAAGCGAGCCGAGTAATTGCGTATTTTTAAAAAAATGGTTAGCTAATTTACAAATTTTGGCGAAGTAATGACGTGAAAATAAAAAAAAAAATTGATGCTAGAAATTTGAACAGAGTAATAGCGTGAACATGGAAAGGGATTTTGAATGCTGAAATTTGAGTAGAGTAATAATATAATAAGAAAATTACTACTCTACAAATGGGCAAAATAACTACATGATATTAAAATGCGTTTGCTCTATGTATATTGTAGCTATCTTGATTGGATCTATTGGAAGAGTAGAAAAGGAATCACTTAAGTTATGCCTCTATGTATGCCTTTCTTTATGCATTTATACCTTTAGGCAAGAGAAACGATCAAGGTCTCTCGAGTCAGAGTCTGCTACTCGCCTTAGTTAAAACTCAGAGTATCTTGCATGAATCTCATTTTCCTATCTTATATAATGCCTGAATTGTAGCATAAAAGCCATGGAATGGCTGTCGTGCCTAATTTGACTCACCGTTATTCGGCCTTATTTGTCTTCGCATTACCAAGTTTCTTAATCTAAATAGTCATAGGAGAAGCTAAGCTAGCTAATCTAAATCCGTAACTAAAGTTCTCAAACAAGAATTACATTTCCCCTACTCGTATTGCAGGCAAATCCCATTACTAGTAATTCTAATTAGCCCACATGCCCGAGCAAACTCTCAACTTGTAGATGCGTCAATCTCGCCTTCGCCCACGAAAACAAAAAAACTAACAAACCACGAACACCAGCACGCATTAAAATAGTCATTTTGCAAGCATACCCAAGGAGAGGGTATCCATCTAATCTTCACTTATAGACATCAAATGGCCTTATTTTCGTTCATTAATTAGTTCTAATGAGCAAGTTAGTAGTCTACCTCGATGGAATGTTGGGAAAAATAATAATAACTTACTTATCCTTCTAAAAAAGAAACTAAAAGCTATGACCATCAACCGTAGAACCCATTCGAAATCTTGAATCATTTCTTTTAATAGGAATTGGTGCCCTACGCTGATGACTTATTTTTGGTTGTTTATTAGGTACCAGAGTTTTGGTATCAGAGGCTAGAACTTTGTCTCGCTTTTGAAAAAGTAAATTGCGTTTCACCCGAATCAGGTGAGAGTGTTTAGATATTATTATGAATAATGATTGTGTGAGATATCTTCTAAAATGGTTTTATATCCATATTTTGAATCGTGAGCTTTTGGTGAATAATAGCATGAGAGTTTTACTTTCAAATGCGTTGATAATTCAAATATGCTATCTATTTTTTTTATAGAAGAAACATGTATATTAAAGATGAATGATGCTAACGAAATATTTTACTTCAAAGTGTCAAGTTATTGTAGATATCCTACCCGTGTATGATTACCCTATATGGGTGTTAGTTACCCTTAATTGGGAGTTGCTCTATATAGGTGTTAGTACCCTTAATGAGGAGGTGTCCTATATAGGGGTGTGATTGCCTATAATGCATATTTTGTAAGTTATGACTCGTGGGTGATGCACATACTATTTGTACTTGAAAAGTGACTCTTGTTGCATCGCGTGCATATCCATGTATTGAGAATTGAGGTTGCGGTATCGTTGAAATACTCGATCGTGAGGTAGACAACTACTTAGTCACTATTGAAGGGAATTGTGTGTGAGAAATTGATATAATAAGTTGTGGTTGTTAAGTCTTAATTATACTATTTTAGAGTATACGAATTGTGGCTGTTAAGCCTTATTTATCCATTTTTTAAAGGAGAAAGCTATTTATAACTTATGATACAGATATGTTAAGATGCATGAGGTATTTTCTCATCTTTTGTTAAAGCTGGCGAACTATCTTTCAAAGATGTTTTAATACTCTTAAACTCAGTATTAGGTTTCTTCTTATTCATTATAATACTAAGTACACTCTTCGATTACTTTTGTAATCGCAGGGGCTTGAACTTGAAGCTTACACAATGCCTTATTTATTTATTTTTTTTGTGGTCTACAATTATAAGACTCTTGACTAAGTTAAGTTGGTTTTCGAGTTGTGCTGTAATATATGGGGATGGGGTATCCCTGTTTTGATGAATGTGGTGGAGTATTTATTGAAAAGATATTTTTGAATCAGACTTGTGTGGTTGTTTATATTCATGGTTGTCCAAAGCTTTATATATTTTTTAGGCCACTCGAATATGGCGAGATCATGCCTCACTGTTGGGGGTGTAATTTTGGCCCACGGCTCGTGGCTTGGCACTGTAGCGACCTGATTTGTCCTACGCCTGAGCTAGAAAATCTTAGGAACGGACCTGGGCTGCCCTCTCAAGCCCGTGGACCGACCTGGCTCGAGGCCCGTCCCTTTTGGCCAGAATATTAATATATAAAAAGTAAATTATAAACTAATATTAATATAAAATGAGTAAACTATAAACTTATAATAAATTATAAATAATAAATTAATAAACTATAAACATATACTAAACTAATAAACTAATATACTAATAAACTTATAAACTATAAATTATAAACTTATAATAAACTATAAACACATTATAAACTAATAAACTTATAAAGTTATAAATTTATAATAAATTATCAACTTATAATAATATAATAAACTAATAAATAAACTTATAATAAATTATAAAATATAAAATTAATAATTTATAGTATTATATAACTCACAAAAAACAAAAAGCCGAACCTACCTGCCCTTTGCCTAGCCCAAGGCCCAAGCACGAGGCCCAAGCTCGAGTACTCCTATACATAAGCCTAGGCTTATCCGCTTTCAAAAAAGTTTGGCTCAAATTTTGGCGAGAGCCTACCAGGTTTGGGCTGGGCTTGGTTCGCTCGAGCCATGGTTAGACCAGGCCATTTTTGCACCTCTACCCACTGTACAGGTAAAGTCCTTATAAGAGTAGAGCGTGACACTAAATTTTACCTAAGAAATCGATTCACCCACTATTGCTACTATTAGTTGTCATTGGAGCACGTTAGACTTATGTTATCTTATGCAAGATGGTGTTCATATTGCTTTTGAATAACAATGATCTAAGAAGCAATTTGTACTTTTGCGGGGTTACAAATTGAGAATACAACTCCGAAGACACATTAGATGCACAAATTTTTGTTTGGAAAATTTTATATGTATTATATTTTGGGCAAATAACAACTTCTCTAATGAATTAATTAGAGGTGTATAATGATTTTTGTATAGAATTGGCATAATTGAAAAGTAAAGGGTTGGGATTTTAATTTTTTTTATAACTCTCGAAAGATGTTTCAGAGAGAATTGATAGAAAGGCGGCATCAGGGAAAAATTATAAAATATATTCGTTTGGACTAACATTGAACACATAAATTAAAAATGAAAAAAAAAAAACTGTTCCAAACGAAAGCTTGAAGCGGTTTAAAATCGTGAGTAAATGAACAAACTTTAGAATTTTGAGTTTAAAAAACTGAAAAAGTAAAAAACCCAACTTACCAAACGAGTCTTTAGTTTTTGACCATTTTCCGTGGAAATAGCCGTAAGGATATCAAGACGAAAAGGTTGACCTACAATTGACATCCACTATAAAATTGGCCAATGAAAGGATCAGACGGTACAGAAAGTCCCAATCATGAAATCTCTCAGGTCGTGGGTCCCACTCTCCTCTTCTGACCGACACGCGTCACGAATCGCCGCTTCAAAAAAAACAGTCACTACCTTGTAGAATGAGGGTAACAACACGTTAACATGTTAATTTAGGTCGTTATTGGCATCTCAAGCTTTTTTATTTTTTAGTTAGGAATGTAAAGAAAATTAAAATAACTCGTTTGTTAAAGAAGTAGATTTTTTAAAATTTTAAAAATTAAATTAAAATATTAATTTTTATAATATTTTGTAAATTATTATTTTATTTTAAAAAATAATAATATCCTTAATTAATAACTTATCAAACTATATGTAATAATTATTATTAATTATATAGGAGGACAATATTATTTAATTTGAATAAAAAAGTAAAAAAAATATTTTTCACCTAATAAATTAATTTAAAAAACTAACTTAAGAATTAATTTTACAAGGAAATTTCATATTTGATTATTTTTTACTTATCCAACGAATCGCAATGAGAGAAATAAAAAAAACATAAAAATCTTAATTAAAAAGCATTAAATATTAAAAATTTAAAAAATAAGCCCATTATAGTATAATTCCAAATTTAGCCTTAGTGTATTTAGACTAGTACATGGACGTTATATTCACATATTTTTTAAAAATGACCTTCTATTAATGGAAGTTATTCATTGAGTCGAAAATACCATATTAATATGTTAATATTGTTTAATTAATTAAATACATATGCATCACGTGTTATATTTTAAGAAATGACTTTTGTGTATCGAGTAAATACACTATCTTGTGTTTATAGGCTTTTGACTTTTGGCTTTTTTTGGTTAAAAAATAAATATAAAAAAATATTAAAAAAAATAAATTAATTATAACGAGAGATCAAACAAGTGAATTTTTTAAAATAATTTTAAGCAAAAATTCTTCAAAAGAAGCTAGGCCGAATAGAGACTCAATATAAAAATCTCTTTATTGACTTATTTTGATATTTTCTTAATATTTTTATATTTTGATCTAAATTTTTATTTTTTTAGTTGTTCTAAAAAAAGAATTTAAAAAGTTTTTAATCAAACAATAAAGAAATTAATAAAAATAAAAATAAATAAAATAAAATAAAATAATTTATCCACTTCCTTTGGCTAAAATACTAGAAAACGGTAGCAATTGGAACACTTCAACGAAAAAAAAGAGGGAAGAAAGCAGTGCTCCCACCTCCCTCTCTCTCTCTCTCTCTCTGTTCTCTTTATCTCTCTCTAGAGTTGCAGAATCGAAGCTGTGAGTAGTCTCCGAATCAAAACCAGGTAGAGACCATTTCCAACAATACTACTCGAACAATCTCCGACTTTTCACGTGTTTTTCTTTTCTATCCCCAACTTATATGTGTATGAATGTATGTTCTGGTATTTGTTTGTATGTTTACTATCTTGGTGTATGCAAGAAGAGACCTAGGGTTTTATTTTCGGTTTCTTGTGGCTGATCATGGCTTTCGATTAGTATGATCTTTGCAAAACTTCGAATTTAAGTTTCATTTGGGTTGTGTTATTGATGTTTGATTATGGAATTGTCAGTATCAACTCTGTTTTTCTGTCATTTTGTACAACCCCAACCCTTAAAGAAACAGCTCTTGCTTTTTTGTTCCTGTTTTTTGCATCTTTAGGCTCTGTTTGGGCTATCTAAAAAGCTAGCTTTTTTACACACAAAAAAACCCAGCTTTTAAAGAGCGTTCCAAATTCCTTAGCTCCCTACTAGACGAGATCCAAAACTTTCCCCCGCCTTCTTCACTGCCCCCTTATTTGAATCCTCCAGTTTATCTCTAAAAGCTTCATCACACTGTCTTTGTAACCTTCACAGGTAACTCCCAAGTAACCACTCAGGCCTTTTATTTTTCTAAGAACCTAAACTGGCAGTTCATCCTTCGCTATTTCCACATAGAAACAGTGAACAGAACAATTGAAACTCTACATGCGTAGTGATTTTAGGGGTTTTGGCTGGGATTTAAAGTTGAACCTTCTTCAACTTTCTTCTTGACGTGATTTTCTTTTGCTTCTTGTACATAGCCCATGCTCCTCCTCCTCCTCTTCCTCCTCTTCCTGCTCCTTTTAACCTCAGTGCTGACTCGCTGCCGCAACTGGGGCTTCCAAATTTTGAGTGTTCCGAGTCTTTAGACTTAATGAGTCACGAAATCAAACTCGGTCACTTGAGAAAATCAGGCCCCAGGGTTGCAACGAGCTTGTGAACCCTTCTGTTGAGCACTTATTCTGGATATTAATGACATCCTTATTGAGCTTGCCACCTTCCTTGATTGATCCTTTCCTGGATCAACAGATAGGCCGAGATCTAAAAGAGGACTTTTATCAATCCAAAGCATTTGATAGGATTGAGTGTGGGGTTTATGCTTAAGTTTCATTCTAGTGACACCTAACACTGATGTTAGATTCATTAGACATTCTCTGTCAATGAAAATTTTGCAAACTTTTCGCGCTTAAGTTTCAACATGTTGACTCCTAATACAAGTATTGGATTTATTGGACATCCTTTCTCAATGACAATTTTGCGGACTTTGGTGGTTCATCTAAGAATAGCATGAAAATTATTGGTGCATTTCACTCCTTTAAGCGATTGATCGGCGCTGTGGATTGGACTGGACAAAGGGAGTTGGTAGGATTGGTTTTTTTTGGGGGGGGGGGTTTGCTTTGGGTCACGAAAAGGGGTTTGGCATTTTTTTTAAGGCTGCTGTTTTTGTTTCCTTAAGATGGGTCAAAGGGGTGAGGGTTGGTTTTGGGTTAGAATAGGTTTGGGCGGGCTGGAAGAGCCAAGCTTTGGGTGGATCAGGTTTTGGTTTCAAGTTAAGGGAAATTGTAGTTTTGGGCTGAGCCTAAATTTGGGTCACGGCTAGTTATAGGTCGGTTAACGGTTGGAGATCAAGTTGTTGTGGGTTAAGAAAATTATGGATTTGCGGCTAAAAAAGGAAGGGTTGATTTTTGATTAGTGTTAAGAGAAAATATTTTTGGGGTTGAACTATGGGTTTTCTTTTCTCACGATTTGTGTGTGTGTGTGTGTGTGTGAGAGAGAGAGAGAGAGAGAGAGAGAGAGAGAGAGAGAGATTCTGCTAACACGTGCTGACTAGGCTTATTGGTGATCAACGAGTCCTTTTTAGATGAGATATGAGGCGACAATTAATCGGAGGGCTATGATTGGAAGAGGTTCACCAATAACTGATTTTGTCGAGTTGCGAGGGGTCTTCGATCGCAATGGCAATAAGGCTTTGTAGATTTGGTTTCGATGCAAAAATTGACGAGGACGACAAAGAAGGATGATGCGGTGACGGTTAACATTGGTGTTGGGGATGGATGGATGGTTGTCGAAATATGGTCGTCGAGGGTACAACATTGAAGTTGTACCCTCGACTTGAAGAGAAGAAGGTACAACATTGAAGTTGCAATGGGATTTGTCTTGTTGCTAGGGTTTTGGCGAAGCTTCTTCGGGTTGCAATGTGTATGATGGGCATTTAGAGAGATGAAGGGTGAGAGAAATAGAGAACAAGAGATAGAAATATGTGATCTTGCCCTCTTGTATTAAGTCTCCTCCTATCGATAGAGATGTCCTCTTTCCCTTCGGTTTGCTTATGGATGAGAAAGGGAAAGAAAGGTAGTGCAAAAGAGAAAAAACTCTAACACAAAATCGCAACCTTAACCCAAATTATTGTTCAATACCAGTCGATACATAGCCGTATCACCATTGTATCGGTATCACTAATATTGATACTGCAATTTAAAACCCTGCTGAAACCCTAATTTTGACAAGGAAACTAGAATTCTAGTGAAAAAAAAAACAAAATAAAAATTTAAATTAAAGATAAATTGGAATCTAAAATTAAAAAGAAACAAGTAAAAATCCTAATTAAATCGATAATTAAAATGAAATAATTAAAAGAACTACTTATTAAATTCTGGCAAAAGTTGTAATGCAATCCGCAAGTGTTCTTTGCGTGCCTCTCTCGACGGAGAATAGATCAAAATATTGTCCACGAACATAACTACGAACCTATCGAGATAAGGGTGGAAGATACGATTTATCAAATCCATAAACGTCGTCGGAGCATTTGTCAAACCAAAAAGCATGACCAAGAATTCATAGTATCCATATCGTGTGCGGAAAGCCGTCTTCGCAATGACCTTCTCCTTTATTCTCAACTGGTGGTAGCTTGATCTCAAGTTGATTTTGGAGAAGCAACCCACACCCCTTAATTGATCAAACAAGTCTTCGATTTTTGGCATTGGATACTTGTTCTTCACAGTCACTCGATTAAAATTTCGATAATCGATACACAAATGCAAGGATCCATCTTTCTTCTTGGCAAACAATGCCGGAGCTTCCCACGGTGAAGTGCTTGAGCGGATGAAACCCTTGTCTAGCAACTCTTGAGGTTGTAACTTCAATTTTTGTAACTCGGCTGGCGCAAAACGGTAAGGCGACATAGAAATAGGCGTGGTTCTCGAAATAAGATCAATAGAGAATTCGACTTCTCGTCGCGGCAGTAGCTCAAACAAATCATCGGGAAACACGTCGGGAAACTCATAAGCGACGCGAGGGAGTTCTCCTTGGTTAGTATCAACCTTAGTCATCAAAAGGGCAGAGAAAAGAAAGTTAAGACATCCGCGACTTTTCAAATCGTAAGGCAAGGGCATCGATCCATCATCCTGATCTCCCAAAAAGCAAAAACAATCACCCTTAGGTGTACAAACCGACACTTGACATCGATCACAATCTATATGCGCACGATAGGTGGTTAACCAATCCATCCCAATGATGATATCGAAGGTGGTTATATCAAGAACAATGAAATCAAACGCTAGGCGGCGATCGGCGATTTCAATCTTACAAGATCTATATATTCTTTTTAACACGGCCCTCCCACTAACCGGGATTTCTACACAAAACGTTACCCAAAGCATCTACCTTTAAACCCAATGCCAACGTGAATGAAGATGAAATAAACGAATGTGATCTTGTTGTGTCGATGAGAACACGGGCTCATTGATTGTACACTAGGAAGGTACCTCGTATGGCGATTGTGCTGGCGGTAGCGTCTGGAACAGCGGGTGCCTTTGAAGTACGCGACTTTGAAAGTGCATAGGCTCGCCCTTGCGTTTCTCGATTCTGACTACTATAACCTTGTGTTCCCGGTTATTGCACTGACTGAATCGATGTAGCCCCCTCTACGACTCTGGATGTCTGGGTTACTGGCAGCTGCTGCGATTGCCTGAAACCTTTTTGTCCCTTTGCGGATTGAACCGACTGTGAACCCGCCACACTCCGAGTTTCCCTTCCTGACGGCAATAACGACGTTCGTATCTCATTTGACCGCACTTGAAGCAAATAAGGGGGCCTCTCCTCTGAGGCTGAAATGGTGTCAGGCTTTGTGACTATCCCCTCTATGGACAGTCAGTAGCACTGTGACCTGGCTGTCGGCATCAAAAGCTGATGATCTCTCTATACTCCGATCGTCCTAAAGAAACCACAAAAGGTGATGGAGGCGAATGTGGCTGCTGATAAGATCCCGAAAGAAAAGAATTAGGACCAAACTGTCTCTGTCTCTTCGAATGGTGCCCCTCAGATTGTGCGCTCGCCCCTCCTTGCTGAGTCTTAACTTCCCTAGACTTGTGAGTTTCTTGAAGTGTGATCTCAACTGTGATGGCCGACTCCACTAACTCCATAAAAACACGCATCCTTAGTGTTGCCGCTCTATCTCTAATGGTGGGTCTGAGGCCTCGCTCAAACCTCTTAGCACGCAACTCATCGGTAGCCACTATCTCTTACGCGAAATGAGATAAACTTGTAAACTTGGTCTCATATTGGACCGGTGTCATCCCTCCTTAAGTAAAGGAAAGAAACTCCTATTTGTAAACTTCCCTTGAAGATTCTGAAAAGTACTTCTCAAGGTACACCCTCGTAAACGCTGCCCAAATACCCTCAACTATGGTTCGTGCAGACTTCCACCATTCATGGGCATCCCCTCGAAACTGAAAAGCGGCAAAGGCCACTCTCAAGTCATCTTCCACAATTTGTTGGGTATTGAGAATCCGTGTAACAAGTTCCACCCACTCCGTGGCAACCTTAGGATCTGGGTCTCTAGTAAACGTTGGAGAGTCCAACCATTGGAATTCCCTCATCACAGAAGTAGCCCTAGGTTCAAAAACTCTGGCTCTTCCCTAACCTTCCTCTATGAGCTATCGCATGGTATTAACCATCTCCCGCATAAGATCGACCCCTCCCACTTGTTCTTGAGGGGCATTCACATCCCCACCTTTCGGAACAGGTGCAAAATCATGACCCTGACCTCGGCCTTACCTCGGAGGCATAATTCTATATAAAAAGATTTAGAAAACTAATCAATACAAGGGTAAAACATAACGTCATGTTTCTAATAAAGTTCTAGTTTAATCAGGTTATCATTCAACACTTAGGGATCACATCAACAAATCTCACGTAACGAGGAGTACTAATAGGAGTGACACGTCAATCTGAGTAATTCATTTAGATTTCTCATAAAAAATAACGTTGGCCAAACGCATTTCTAACTTGACCTCTAAATTAGTCGACCAGACGCCCAAGGGCAAGATACGCCATTCCCAAGGTTCAACCTCCATGCTTACGTATGACACATAACACAAAAGTATCGAATTCTATCATATTCTCATCATTTAAGCATGCTAACATATGCATGTCAAACACAAACACCAATTCTCAAACAGTGGCACAACCACTTCTCACGGCTCAAAGGTATTTGAATCTAGAGTTTTGATACCATTCTGTCACACTCCAAAATCCAAAACATGGAAATCCAAGAAGAGAGAGAAAGAAATGTTCAAGAAAACCAAGATATCATCACCCTTCCAGTAAAAACTTTTCTTAAACCAAAAATAATCATGAGGTAAGGATGAGATCTTTGAAAAATAGACTTTGAGGGCTTCAATTTGAGCACAAGAACGACCCAAAAAGGATTTGAGATGAAAAAGATACGCCAATTTTAAAACAGGAGCAAAAGTTTGAAAATCAAAGAAATGGTCTGCTAGACAGACTGCTTGATTGGTCTATAGACCGATCGATCAATCTGCTGCTGTTCGCAGTTCCTCGAACCTGCAACAAAAAACTGCGGCCGCGCCAAGACCGCTCAATGGATCGCTCGATCGGTCTGGCACCTAAGAAATATTTTTGATGTTTTGAAGATCCAACACTCATCCAAACTTGTTTTCATGCAAAGAGTATGTACCAGGGCCTTAGGAAAACATTGAATTTGATACGATGGAACCCCAAAACTCTTAAACAAAAGGATTTAACATAAACATTCACCCCAAACACGAGGATTCATCAAAATTACAATCCAAAAAGCCTCTCCTTAGGGTGCATATTATCAACATACATTAAATAACATGAGAATTTGGCCTTAAGGCCTTATATCACTTAAGTTTTTAGTTGTAAGACATATAATTGGTAATTATATGAAAACATTAACACAAATCAACTCCCTGAAATTAGCTTTCCTAAGAAACTCAAATCATAAATTCATATCATTCAAAATCCTCTCTACGGGTTTGAAAACCGTAAATAGTTAGGTTACTTATCATCAACTGACACATTCTAACTATAGATTTAGTTAGGTACCGACTTGCCACACTAGGTAACAATCGACAATTATAAACTCCTATACGTTGCCCTCACTACTGAGCCACCTTAAGGTACCGATAGGCAACTCATTATATAGGTTTTATAATTTACTACACAATCGCACTCCTTTACGGTTCAATTGAAGGGTAGGGCATCTTTGCACTCTTTTACGGCTTAATCGAAAGGTAGGACACTCCTGCATTCTTTTACGGGATTAACCGAAGGGTAGGGCCCCAATCTTACGCAAGTTTTCGGTTTTTCACCGAAGAATTAGTCAAACCCACTTTATCCACATTAAATTGTTCCGGTACATTAGCTAAAGCATTTTATTCATTAAAACATAATCATGTGTGCATAACCTCTATCTCAAGGATTTATATCCACAACATTCAATAAATTCATCCAAATCCAAAACTTGTTTTGAATTTCATATTCTCAATCATATAACTAATCTCATTTATCCACCAAAAAACATTTTTCATGCTTTTCATCAAAAAATTAGGTTTTCCACACTCCAAACAAATCTCATGGCATATTAATAGAAAATAAAACACCTAATTACACATTTGTCACAAAGATCCAAAAACAGTTTAGAATCCTACCTCAGAGAGTTAAAAACTCGAAGCTCGAACACACCTGGAAAACTCGAACTTGCTGAATCAAATTTTTGCTTAGTTGTACGTGTAGCCCTTACTGAGTAGAGCAACCTTTCTTCTTGTAGTTTGGCCCAACTCCAAGTCTTGAGTCTCCAAAATGAGGAAGAAAGAATGAGAAATCAAGCTCCTCTCATGGAGGAAAGAGAGAGAGAGAATCGGTTTGGGGGGGGGGGGGGGGGGGGTGGGGGTGAATCGGAAGCTTCTCCAAGACGCTTGGCACAAAAACCCACCCCACTACTCCCATGCATATAGCCCATGTATGTATACATGACACTCCCACATGCGTCCATGATTCATTTGATTCACATACATGTATTTACACCATTGTAATTAATATTTCATATTTATCAAATTAAAATTTACTCTCTCGAAAATTTTGAAAATTTTAAAATTATACCCGAATTAAATTTCTCGGGTCTCCACGCACACTGACGGGTCCAACAAAGCTTGTTAAAAAGTCACCGGGTCCATTGGCCATATACCCACATGAAATGCACACATGCCAAAATAATATACAACACGTGTCAAACAAACACATCGTCATTCAATTACATAATTAAAAACATAACTGGATCTCACAGGTTTGCCACGCCTAAGGCTGTCTTATAAAACGTAACTGCCACGCTGTCTTAGCGGCCTTAGCGCTCTGGGACTGGCCACGCACAGACATGTCTCAACAAATAACTGCCAAGTCAAAGTGCTAGTCGCGCTCTTGTGTGCCACGCCACTGGGACTGTCTGCTGAAGGGTCTTAGCTGCCTAGACCATGTTAGTGCCCGCTTATGTCCGCCAAACCCATTGATTGTATTAACCCACAAGCCATACAAAATACTCACATCCATGCACTAAGTGTTGTGCCCTCACGTGCCAAGCATTAAGTTATTCTTGTCTAAGGGTCGAGTCACAATCAAAGTTGCCACAATAAAGTCACCTCCAATTTAGGCATACCTTCCTCATGTCTTTCGCCATTTAGGGTTGGTATGGGTGCAAGGTGCCACCACATGCCACCCGTGACACCCAAGCTAGGGTGCTAACATCTACCATGGTGGGCCTTTGTTTGTCAGCTTAGTTATTTAATGTGGGTTGAATTTAATGGTTTTAGTTGGTTTGAAGAATAGTCAAAGTATTTGGTCTTACTTGGCCACCATTTTTTCTCCTTCCTTCTAAACTAGTCATCATATACATTTTGTGAAGCCCTTAGGTCTGGTTGCCAATAATTAGGTGTGATTGCATAAGCCTTTTGTTTGATCGGGATTAAGAGGGGGACTCTTTTTGATCCAGCAAAAAAATCCTGCATCACATCATCCATATTAGTTTGCTTCGCATTCCTGTACCTTTAGGCCCTGTTTGATACCCATTCTAGGCCTCCGAATTGGGCTAATAATCCCGTGGGCCCATTAATCTTGTGTTTGGTGCTATAATTTTCAGTAGGATTAACAATCCTTCAGGACAACAAATTCTCCAAAATGGGGGACTAGCAAACCCAAAGGAGACTTGGTATTGTTTTATAGCTGAATTTCCTAAAATAGCCTTGCTAGTTTCATTTTCATTTAATGGGAGGGTAAAATTGAAAAATAATAAATTTAATTGAATCCTACGTGTGCAAATCAAGCAAGTTGTAGTTTATCCATTACTCAATCCAATGTAAACCAAACATGTGAATAACTAATCCAACCTCATTATTAATCCGACCTCATTCACAATCTTTATCTCAATTTCACCTCATTGTTAATCTCACTCAATCAACATTTGTTATGAAACGAGCCCTTAGGGTTTTTGGGGTCTACTCCAATTGTTGTTTAAATATACTATTTTTTAATTACCAAAAAACCATAAACAAGGTTCACTCATCAAGGTCTCTGCTTGATTTCGAAGGCCATTACTAGAAAATAAGTACTCATCTCTCTATATATATTAATAATGTAAAAGAAAATTATATTCAATAAAATCAATGACAAGTAGTGAATACACAGAGAGAAGATTTGGGTGGCATTAGGGGTGTAATTTTGGCCCGCCTCAAGCCCGATGGGCTCCTGCCAAATTTTGGGCCGGGCCGGGTTTTTTTCAGAGGGGTAGGCCCAACCCCAGTCCTAGTTGTATACAGGCCTGGGCTCGGGCTCAAGCTCAAGCTTCAGGCTAGGCCACGGGCGGGCTTTTTGAAAAAAATTGTTTTTTTTTGGTTTTTTGAATTGTATTTAGTATATAAATTAGTTATTAGTTTATTACTTTAGTTTATATTATATTATTACTTATAAGTTATTAAAAGTTATTATTATTTATAAATTATACCTTATGAGTTATTACTTATTAGTTATTAACTTGTTATAAACTAAAGTTTATTTATAGTTTATAAGTTATTAGTTACTTATTTACAAGTTATTAATTATAAGTTATTAATTATTATTAGTTTATTACTTATAAGTTATTACTATTAGTTATTAGTTTATAAGTAATTATAAGCTATTATTATTTTTAAGTTATTAGTTATTATTACTTTAGTTTATGCTTTATATATTACATTAGTTTTTAAGTTATTAATTATTAGTTGTCTTATTAGTTTATAAGTTATTATTACTTATAATTTATTAGTTATTATAAACTAAAGTTTATATATTACTTTTTAGTTTATAAGTTATTATAACTTATAAGTTATTAGTTATTATTACTTTAGTTTATATTTTATATATTACTTTAGTTTATAAGTTATTAGTTATTGTTTATAGGTTATTATTACTTTAGTTTATGCTTTATATATTATTTTAGTTTATAAGTTATTAATTATTAGTTATTATAAGTTATTATTATTAGTTATTATTAGTTATTAACTTATTATATTATTAGTTTTTACTTATTACTTAGTTATTACTTTACTCATTATATATTAGTTTATAAATTAAATTATAAACTAATATTTATAATACAATGAGATTGAACACTTCAAATAATTAAATGCAATATAAAATTTTATTATTTAAAATGTAATTATTTACATTATAACTTACAACTTTACAAGTGTATAACTTTCTTAAAAAAAAATAGAGAAATTGCATTATTATAGGTCAAATACATCCAATTAGGTTGGCATCTACAAGCCTAACAATCATTTGCATTATTTTCTACTTAAAAAAAAAAATACATTTAATCTAAGGAATAAGGATGTAAACAAATAAAATGTAAAATTATAAATGTAAGAAAATAAAATTTATAGATCCAAAATAAAAAATTTAGTCTAAGCCAGTCAATTCTTTAAGACCTTAAAATGTAATAATCTCCAAGTCCCTTAAAATGTAATAATCTCCAAGTCCGCTTGTAGTCTTTCCTTTTCGTCAAAGTATTGTTGCCTTGATGATGCGTACAGTGTGTTGCGTGTGATCATCAATGCCTCCACCATCTCCAGCTTCAGTCTGGATTTATAATCGCTCACGACCCGTCCACCTGTACTAAATGTTGTCTCCGAAATAACTGTAGAGACGGTAATTTCTATTATATCACGAACTATCGCGGGCAAGACTCGCCACGACAGCTCATGTTCTTTTTAATATTCTAAAATATTAAAATTATCATCGTCAATATCCCCAACTGTGTCAAAATAGCTTAGGAGTTCTGAGATAGAACTCCCATGAACCTCGGAAAGTCTTTTACTTTTTATTTCTGACAACCAATCATCTGAACCTCGACTTCAAGGTGAAGTGCTGGCGGGGGATTGTGTTGATTGTGCTATTATATTAATTTTATATTCGTCATATAAATTCCTAAGTGTATTAATTATTAAATCATATTGATATTGGTTATCATAACTTTTTTCTAAAAAATATTTTAAACCAACAACTTTACACCTCGAGTCTAGACTTCTAGTATTATAGATATTCTAAAAATATGTAGTATTTCATCATAATATTTATCAGATTTATCTTTCATATTACTAACCATGTTAAAATATTTTTCATTTTGTAAATATATTCAATAAAAAGTGTCACTATTTTTTTTAATTATGGTAAAACAAGTGGAGTAGTAGGATGGTAAATATAAGAAATTTTTTTTGTTGATTTATCAAATATTTTTAAAAATCTTTTGTATAGATTTATATTTTCCCAATCTTCATAAGTTTGTGGATAAAAATTATATATTATTTGGCTTTAAAAAAATAAATCAATTACTTTTCTTTATTTTATTGCTACGTGTAACATATTATATGTAGTGTTCCATCTAATTTTTACATCATATGATAATTTTTTAAATTTTAAATTTTCTTCATTACATAGTTTTCTATAAATATCTAGTCTTTCTGCACTACTATTTATTATTTTTGCGGCTTGTCTAACTCTATTAAAAGATTTATTATTTTCATTAAGCCCTTCTTTAACGATTAGATTTAGAATGTGTAGAACAACGAACATGAAATAATGAATCACCAAATGGAAGTTGTAAATTACGTTTTAGATAGTGAACACATTCATTGTAATAAGAAGTATTATTTAAAATAATAGAAAATATTTTATGATTAATGCCCCACGTACATATTTGCTGTCTAATATCTATACCTAAACTATGACCGATGTAGTAGAGTTCTACAGGTTTAAATGAAAAAATTCATTAATTTAAATTCTATTAATTATCTATAAAATGTGCAGTAAGGTATTGATATTCTACACCTTGTTTTGCTATCCATAAATCAGAAGTTAAACAAATTTTACTTTTTATATTTTTTAATAAATTTCCTAATTTGATTTTAATTGCTTCAAATTTTTACAAAATTTTCTTTCTAGTAGTATTTTTAGAAAAACTTTGAAATTGAGGTGTAAATACCCCTTGTACTAACTCTTTAAATTCGGGTTCTTCTCTCATTGTAAATGGATGTTCCCTTTTACAATATAATCAACTACCATTTCTTATGCCCGTAAATGATCATAAGAAAAAATAGCTATGTTACTAGTTGAACCCTTATCTATTTGTATTTGTGTGTTCAAAAGAGGTGCATTTCTAATGTGTATCTTGGAATGTCTATGCAAATGGCTAGTGCTACCCGATGTGTTACCGCTAAGAAGTTTACTACAAATTTTATATTTTGTTTTAATTATTACGGTGCCATCAGGTTTATTTTCAACAAAATTTTCAAAAAATTCCCACACGTTGGAGATTTTTTAGTAGTAGTAAATCCAAATACAGATGTAGATGCTGCAGCAGGGGATGATGAAAAAACACTAGGTGAATTAGGAGTAAGAGGAGATGTAGGAGTAGGATTAGAACCAGCAGGTGGATATATAAAAATATCATCTTCATCAATAAAAAATAATCTTGGATCCATAGATTAATAACATAAGTTAAAAAATAAAGTAAAATATTATAAAATAGAAGTTATAACAAAAGTTTTAAGTGAATTTTTTTTATAATAACACCTAAAATTATTTTTTAAAAATATTATATAAGAATTAAGAAGAGTATAGAAATAAATAAAATAATGTAAAAACTAATTGCTGAAAGTAAATCAAATCGAATTTAGGAACTTTGATCTTAAATTTTGATCTTGATCGATTTGAACTTTGACCTTGATCTTAATCTTGATTTTTGATCTTCATTTCTTGATTCATCAACACTTGCATTTGCACTTACAGTAAAACTTGAATTGAATATCAGAGAATCAGAGAATTGAGATAGAGAGTTGAGACTAGAGAGCTTGTTTGCAATAGATTTGGTGTGAAATTTTCATTTGAGGGAATGGCTATTTATAAGCATTTTTTAGGTTTTTTTTTTTTTAAAAAAATCAAAATCTGACCGTTGGTCTGGGCTAGCCTCCAACGATCAAAAAAATCCAAGCCGTTGGATCATTTTTTTGGAAGATTAGGGCCGTTGGTTCAAACAACTAGCCGTTGGTAGGCTTCGGCCCGGGCAGGGCCATTAAAAAGCCTTTGGGGCTTGTTTGGGCTTGGGACGGGCTCGGGATGGGCTTAGGCTTGGGCCGGTCCTTGGGCTCCAGGGGAAGGTCCTGTCCTAGACCTAGGGTACTTGGGCTCGGTCTTGCTTCGGGCTCGGGCCAGGCCTGGGCAGCCCACGGGCCATAGGCCAAAATTACACCCCTAAGTGGCATATACCCATTATACGATTATTACGCATCCCTCTTCTCAATATTGCTTGCTACAATCAAGGAGATTGCCTCTCTTATTATTCTTCAATTTTCTCTTCATAGATGGTTTGCTAGACCAGCGAATAGAGTGTTCTGCCATAAATGGTCTAAATGGGTCAAAAGAGAAAAGTTCATCTATACAGCCTGTTAGGTGTGTGCCGAGTGACCATGGGAGGTGCTGCTGGAAGTGGCTAGATCAAGAAAAAACTGAATACCCAGTTTTCGTAGAGCGTGATCCTCTTATTTTTAGTTTTCTCACACAATGTGTACTATTAAACCTGATACACACTTACTTTTTAGGCATTCATTACAATTCGATAAGTTTTAATTGCTCATTGTGTTCGTCTGGGTTTGTGAACATGGAACATTGGTTTGAAGAGATTAATGTTTGTGTACGATATGAAATATCATGCAATTTTTCTTTCAAACTTTAAGAAAGACCACACTGTGGATTTGTTGGTTGTTTTATAATTTCAATGGCTCTGCTTGGTATATTCATAATATAATGGTAGAAATACAGTCTCCTATCCCTGTTCAGTTTTCTAAAATGTTGAAGTGGCTAATTCGATGGCCTATGTTTTTGACGTTTGACATCAGGTGATACATGTTACGTATGCTGATCTCATCAGCAAAAGCTGGAGGAAATAATCTGTTGGTGCCTCACTGTAGCATGAAAAGTAAGTTGCCATAAATTTCTTTGGGAAGTATCTTTTTGGTTTCAAACCTTGGGAAGATGTTTACTGGAGAGGTCAGAAAGGTCTCACGTGAAGACATACAACTGGTATGCTGTTGAATTGAATTTTGCAAATGACAACTGTAATATTTGTCTTTGGTCCATGCTGGGGAGTAAGCTAACTACTGGTTCCATATACATGAAAAGGCTTAGTGGGAAAATTATCTAGCACCTTTTTTCTTTTCAGAAATTAACGAAAGGGAATCAATGACATAGTAAGCAATGGGGAAAAAATACACATGCATACTTGCATCCAAGCATTTATACCTGACTTACATCTAATTGGTTCTTAAACTCTCTCCGAACACTTAAATGCACTACATGTTAAATCTTTGTTCAGTATAAATTATTTATTGAAAATCACAAATACAGATATGAGAGACGAATATGGATACGTGATGCAGAGACATATGGAAATGGAAATTGGAAAATTTAAGGCATGACAGAATAGGGGCATGCTAAGGATTAAGTGTATAGGAATGTTAACAATTTCTTCATTTTTTCGTTACGAATGCATTTGTAGTTTATGACATCAAATTAACTATAAATCATCTTCGACATTCTGTACATTGGGAAATTAGTATGAACAAAGAGTCTTAATACATTATTTTGAACTTATCATTGATTCCAAGTTCCGAAACATAGATATTGTACTTGGTACAAAACAGAACGGGTAAGTACAGATACCGTCGGGATATTATATATTTTCTTTTATATATATATATATTTTAGCATTGTATTTCATACACACACACACACTCACACACATGTATGTATATGTAGCAACTTCAAAATTATTTTTAGCAATAAATAGCAACATACAGAAAAATCAAGATTACATTTGTCTGTCTAGCATATGACAATCTGTGTTTGTTTTAACTTCTTATAGTAGTATATTTGCTTTTTAAACCCTTCAAATTATTTTATATAAAAGAGGCACCAAAGCTATTTATTTCGGTACCTTTGAAAGCTTTTAAAAATTTATAAGGCCTGACGTATAAACTCATGTACCAATCCTGGACCCAAAACATACACTAACTGTACCAAAAAACAGAACTTAATTCAAAAGTACCTAATAAGTTTTTGGTGTACCAGGTACTCATGGTGCCGTGTTGGAGCCCTAGTCATACTCGATACTTGTATGCAACATTTTTAAAGTATTCGTGCTTCGTAGCTCACAAGTTACTTTCTTCAAAGTTGCAATTTTTTGTTTAGTGATAGAGACCTGTGTCCACTTAGTGTTCAAATTGTGTTCGAATTGTAGCAATCTATTGTAACAAATAATATGACATATTTGGATTCATATTCAACAAGGACATATCACCTTTATCTGTACTTCTTAAGCATATATTTTTGTTTGATTGCAAATGTCTAAAATATTACCCTCCCCTCCTAAAAATGTAAAAAGAATCACCACAATACAAGCTTACAAATATTTGAAATATTGGATTTTGAGATTAGAACTTAGTTATCCTTGTGGTTTGCCTTTCTGAAAATCCTGAATTCATCATGACTTTCTATAGAAAGCAGACATGTTTGCATCAACATAGGATTTTTGAGCTTTTGTGACGTTATGACAATATAGCATTTCATGATTTGTTGTGCAATATGCTATTTTCTAAAAGTTAACTTTAGGTAAGTCAATCAAGATTGTGTGTTGTCTTTTCTAGATGGATTACAAGTCTTAGACATAGATTAGTTGTCTCGTGCTGTGATACATGAAAATGCTCACCCTCTAGCGAATTACATTTTGGAATGTACATTTCGAAACATGATACACCTTCATTCCAAAACAGTAAATTTAGTGATCCAAAGCAATCCCCTCAAGTCTTTCCTATTTAGTTCCTTAACATTTTTCATAGGAGAAAAAATCCAATGTGATAATTTGGAAAAAAAAAAAGAAAAAAAAAGAGGAGTTTTGACAAGACAAAATGTGAAATTGGTTGGTTTAAATGCTTTCTATATATGCGTTTTATATGAATAATCTAAAAAATAGTACTCTTTTTTATTGGGATGATTATCCCTTGAAATAAATTCATTATAATATTGTAAGCTGTAAAAGCCCACTTCTATTGTACCACAATTTAGGATAGGTGACATAACACGTTCCTGTTCTGGTTTCTCGTACCGGAATGATGCGCGTTCTAGGTAACATAGGCCTAATGTTCAATGCTTGGGTTTGCATCACATATTTATGGGAAATTTGGGTTGAGAAGAGATGAATGACTTGTGGATAAAAAGGAGATCTATAAGATCGCTGTTTAGTGTTTTTGGTTTTTTGTTTCTACAAAGTTCTCTGTTATGAAAAAGCTTCTTGCAAAAGAACGTCTGCTTGCTTAGTGATGTTGTCTTGAAGAAAGTACGGAAAATGTTGACCAAGTATCATAAGCTTTTTAGGTTTGTCTTATCAAAACTAAATGTTTCTAGATTGTTCAGTTATGTCCACGTCAAAAATAGACCCGCATGTAGACTATCCATTGAGCAGCTTTAAAATTTTATAGAATACACATGGATCAAATGCAAACAAACAAATTATTAAAAAAAGGGTAAATTACATTGAAAATACTGAAAACTCTCTCCAGGTTTTTAAAATTACACTGTCCTCCCTGTCAGTCTTGTCGGGAGACTACTGTTAACAGGAAATGAATTAAAACCAAAATTCAATACCCACAAATAACAACACTATAGAAATGATAACAGCCATGACCATAAAATGTGTGGTTTTAAACGTTTGACAATATTGTAATCAAACATATATATAAAAGGAACAATCCTCAGTACATCCCATATTCCGTGGGGGTTTGCAAAATAATACCCCAGCAGAAATTCCCGAACCAGATCTCCTATCCTCGTCTTTGTTTTTCTTCTTTTCCTCCTCTTTTGTGAACCTTCTTCGTCTTCTCTTCTCTTTCCCATTCAATGCTAACCCACCCATCTCAAAGCCCTAATAAAGTCCCTCACCCCAATGCCGAGTTCTCCTTCATCGCCTCCCTCAAGAAATTCCTCAACTCAACCTCTAAGTTCTATAGATCTCGTACAGTTTCGAATGATAATGCGGCTTCGGTGACAGCACCGTCGGCTCTTAGGGTGTATGTCTACAAAATGCCACCAAAATTCACACACGATGCACTTTGTATGGTGGTGATGGTGGCAAGTGGTAGTGGTGGGTTGGAGGGTCGTGGTGGGTTGTCGTGGTAGAGTAAGGAAGATAGTGATTTAGCATTTGGAAATGTCGGAGGAGGATGGTGGGGATAATAATGCAAATTTGAGAATTACTTTATTATTTTATTTAATTATGTTTTGGTTTTTATTATTTGATTAAGGGTAATTTGGAAATGGATAATATATATAAGGGTAAATTTGGAAGTAAATGTAAATAAATAATTAGCATCAGCAAATTCTGTTAAGTTTTTTAACAGTCAACTGACAGAAGGGGGAATATAAAATACAAAAGTGAAACAGATGGGAGGACACTGTAAGTTAAAAAATCTGAAGGAAGCTATTGGTATTTTCAATTAACTCAAAGGAGGTCAATGTTATTTTCCCTTTAGAAAATCACCATTGTTTCTGTAATTTTCTAATTCTTTTGCAAAGCTTGTTAAAATTGGTCAAATGTTGTTAAACACACAAAACGTACCTCATTGGGACGATGTATATGCTTTTTAGCATCAATAATTGAGAGACCACAGTTCATATATCCTGTGCAGCCCATGCCTGTAAATTTATGTGTATGATGTAGTTCTATTATCCGAGGAATATAAATATTGAAAAAATAGAAGAAAGAATAAAGAACATCACTACTTTGTAGCATGTAAAATACTGTGTATTATTATTCTATCTAGTTTTGTTTCGTATTTTTTTGAAGATTTTTTAAATTACTTGGTTAGAATCAAGGGTCGTAGAATCCAGAAACATGACAAGTCAACTCAACCATCCAAATTTATCCATCATGAATGTTTTTATCTGTAATGGGGTTTCATTTTATGAGTGCCACAGACATTTATTTCTTGCTACATTCAAGGTCTTCTGTCAAATAGGCTGTTTTATTACCTTATTTATAGAATTTCTGTCTGTTCTCATAAGTAATCATTCCTGATCAGCTTTTTCTGTCTTTTTTTTAGGTGCAAAATCTTATAGAGCGATGCCTACAACTTTACATGAGCCAAAAAGAAGCCATGGATACTCTCTTGGATCGGGCAAAAATAGAGCCTGGTTTTACTGAACTAGGTAAACTGTGTCTCAATCAATTCATCATCTCATATATCTTTCCCATCATTGTAGCTAAGATGTGAGACTGGCATTAATGACGAGTAATTTCGATAACTTAATATGGCATAGTTTTCTTTCTCTTTTCCTTCTAAAGTTCTTGGGTTTTCCTTGGAGGCATTAGGGGCTTGTCACTTCACCAGCTATAGGTCTAAAGCTTTAACACAATTAAACTAGTAAAGTTCCATATAAATAATAATATTTTCAAGTAATTTAACATGATCCGATGGTGAATTAATGAGAATGAGTGTTTACTTTTAATATTTATTTTGCCATTGGAAACCCATCCGGTCGTTGCAAGCATAACGGCAACGGAATGTTCAATGTATATGCCTGGGGCTATTAGTGTGATGAGAGCCTTTTGGCTTTTATGGCTTTTATAATTATATATACAATAGCACAAATAGCTGTTTCGCACATATGGTTGTCAAATCATGAATCCAATTGTAATACCAAAATAATAAATCGTGAATCGTAAGATTCACTTTGTTTATAATTTCTTATAAAATATAATTGTATACATGTATATACATATAAAATCCTATATATATAAGAAATGTAACATATGTTTCATCGGTCACTCTAAATTAATGTTGTTTATGTCTATGACCATACTAATATTTTTAAAAGATAAATACAGAAATAAGTTTCATGCAGTATGCAGCGTACCAACATCAATTTCAAGTTTAGATTTCAAACTTCAAAGTTCAAGGACTTGCTACCGTAATCAAGATTTGAAACAACATCAATAAATATGATATTGAACTATCCAAACTCATAAACGGGCCAATTGATCATCATCAAAATAATCATTATTTCCATCGAACAATCCTTCACTTCCAACTCTTCTTCTTCAATATCTTGTATCTCTTCCTCTTAATTGTCATCATCAACTTCAATAACTTGTCTACCTTTCTTATTCAAATCTCTAGGCCCTACAAAAATAGTTACAAGTTTTGTATTGTAAGTTTTAACTTGAAATATGGATATTCATGAATCAAATGTAGTACCTCTTTTTCTTTTTTTGCTCCTCTCCCCCTCTTGGATTTTAAAATATTCAACAATATCCAACCATGCGGTATCCTCGAGTAAGAGGGGATCTTCTTTTTTAGCTATCCACTCATCGCCGGATTCTACATCCGATAGAGAAATAGGATTATAGGCATGTCCCTCTTCCGTTGTCTTTTGGTATCTTGCTTCTAATTGGAGATTATACTCAGTAAACACAAGTGCATTAATTCTCTGTTGTTCCAACTAATTCCTTTGCTTAGTATGCACCTATCAGAAAATTATTAACACAAAGTGCATTAGAATTTTAAATTTTTTAACTACTTGAATTATCAATTTTTCTTTCCATACTTGATCAAATGTATTCCAATTTCTCTGGCACATCCCGTAGCACAACAAGTCAAGCTAAGGACATGAATGACAAGGCTTTGAAATTCTTTACAACCTCCTCCAAAAGAAGCCCGCCACAAGGATGCAAAATATTATAATTAATCACTTAGCAATTTAGTAAAACAAATGAATCTCTAAGATGATAAAAGTTAATAAATAACCTAGTTGTTTCTTGGATCGCATTTCAATGGCCATACATATCCCAAACATCTTCTTCACCTTGTTAAATATATTTAGTTGCTTATCGACCTTTTCTCGCAAATTGGGAGTGGGCCACATCTTTTTAATTGCCTCTTAAAGTCCCATAGTGGAATTTCATATTCAAATAATAAGCGGCTCTATGAAGAGGCCTATGCAATTGCATATCCATCTCTTATCAATAATATCCGAATAAGTTTGTACCTTTCTTTCACATCTTTAATTTTTTTTTCTATTTGTTCCTTTGCTTTGTCCATTAGTTCATAAATATATCCCATAACAGGCTCAGCATACCAATTAACGAGTCTTTAAACTTTCACTAATGGAGCGTATACTTCAAGCAATATTGGATTGTCAAGTTACTAGGTATCTATTTTAGGGGTATTATTGTACTTTGGTCTTATTACATAAATAATAGTGGTAAAAGAGCTAATCCTACGTTGCTATCTCAATCCCTACCACGATAATTTTGTCTCTAACTCTATTCTCTATATCTCTATCTCTATAGTAATCTTAACATGGTATCAAAGCACGATCTCGTAAAGAAGATTTAGTCAAATTTTCTCCTTTCTTTTCTTCTTTTTTTTGTTTCTTTCTTCCTAATTCATCATTGTTCAAATAAATAAAAAAACGCTTGGTGATTTGTTTCCTTTTTATTGGATTGTTTGATGTGTTTTCCATATCTTTTTTCATTTTTTAGAGTTTTTCGATTTTATTTTTCTGCAACTCACAATTGAGGATGGTCGGGCTTGAATCGATGGATGAACATGCCTCCATGGGTGCCAACTATGATTTCAGAAGGCTTAACCAAGCTTTATTGTTAATTCTTGGTTGATACGCACGGTTAGGGGTTTCTCTTGCTCTCCAGGTCGCGGGTAGGGCTTGCAACACACAATCAGGCTTCTACTAAAATGAACTCGACCACATACGATTGCACTTCTATTCGTTACACCGCTGTGGCTCTAAAGGCTTGACCACCCTTGTTTGTTGCTTCTTAGTTGTTTGTAGACTCCCACAAGTGGCGTCTAGGGTTCGTCTTTTGTTTTGTGGATCTACTGGTGGTGACTAGGGTCTGTAGAAGCTTATTTGGCCCTTTTTTGGATTGTCGTGATCTGGTATGAGTTGATCTACTTATTCCAAGTATTCTTGGTCCTCTCATGTTTCAGTTCTCTTTTGTTTCGCATCCATTGCAGAGTTCATTGATTCTTTTGGTCTGTTACTACTTGTTCTTGGTTATCCATGAGCCACTAGTAAAATTTCCGAAGGTAATGAAGACACAAGGTTGACTTGTTTCGAGACTATTAGTGACAGTTCATCTCTTCAGATTAGCCTTGTTAAGTTGGATGCAGTCATTATTTGATTTGGTCTCATGCATGCAATTTAGGCATTGTTGCTCGTAATGTATCTGGGTATATCACTGGTGAAGCTAAATAGCCCACAATTGTGGGGTCTTCTCGCACACTGTGGATTGAGGACAATGCTCTTGTCATGTCATGGTTGCTACATTCTATTCGGCCTTCAATTAGTCGTAGTTTCTTACTTCTGGATATTGCACATAAGATTTAGTCAAGCGACGCTCGGACTTATTCTCATACTAGCAATGATGCTCAGTTTTATGGGCTGCGAAAGATGCTCCATGGATTGGATCAAAAGGACCAATACCTGGCCCAATATTATGCTGAGTTGACTAATATGTGGAATGAGATTGATTATTATCAAGCTATACTTGTAATCAAATGTTGACCCTGCGGAGAACTATCTAATGTTGTACTAAACTAGCTATTGTATGGCGCAAAAAAGAGCTCATTAGGAGTCGTGGTTGGTGACTTTCAGTCAGTTTGTACTACTGATGCCACTGCCTTTTAGAAGATGGTGGAAAAAGAGCATGTTTATGATTTTTTTTTTGTTAGCCTAAACGTTAAGGATGATGCGGCGTTTGGCGATACAGTATGTAGAACGTTTGGATAGGCAAGCAATGAAGTGGCATCAGTAGAAATCAAAAGTCTCGGATTTGGAATTGCTTGAAATTTGGCTGGTTGAAGGAAATCGTGGTTCTAGTCAAGATCCATGGCATGTCTATGGACTCTGATGGGTTTTGGCCAAGTTCGTCTAGGCCCTCAAACTAGCAATGTCGTTTTAGGAAAGTTTCATTAATAACTTTTTTATGTAAAGGGCATATTGCAATTCAGTCAACTATACGTTAATCATGGTATCTTAAATTATTCGTTTCTAAATTCCGTTCAAAACATTTCATTTTTAGTAAATTTTGTATTTTCTTATTTTTAGGCCTAATTTTATGTAGTTGCCTTAGTTAGCTATTCCGTAAACAAGTTAAAGTTATCGTTTATTATAAATAGTTGTTGTAAGCCTTAGGGCTACTCAATTTTCTGATGATAAATGAATTATTGAGAGTTCTCTCAGTTGAAAAGTAAAGTAGTGATTTAGAGTTAAAGGATGAGAGTAAGAAAGAGAGAATCTTATTAGGAAAATAATGAGGATGACACTAATAAAGGGGTAAAAACACTGTTAATCTTACCGATAACGATGATATAGATGCTTTGATTTGTGTCATAGATTCCCGCAGCGAGTCTTGGATTATAGATACAGGGGCTTCCTTCCATGCTACTCCACGCATGGACATTTTTAACAATTATGTGCAGGGTAATTTTAGCTGTGTATCTCGAGGATGACGAGGCCCACAGCACTTATGGGAAAGGATGATGTTCGGCTTAGGCAAACGGCACACTGCTAAAATTGAAGGACGTCAGATGTGCCAAATCTGACTAGGAAGCTTATTTCAATGGGACGGCTGCTAGAAAGTGGAGTTGTGACATATTTCACAAGGGATTCATAGAACATGAGCAAAGGGTCACTGATTTTAGCCCGTGGCAAGAAGGAAGGTGCCTTGTATGTGTTATCGGTTCGTATGGTAGCATATCAGTGGCGTTGACTGGAGTTGATGTTGGTACTTGGCACAGACAGCTCGATCATAAGTAAAAAGGGAACGAAGGTGATGGTATCAAAAGGGAAGTGATTGGGGCTATATTCAATTTATTTGGACTTTTGTGAAGATTGTGTCTTCGAGAAACTGAAAAAGGTCACCTTTACTAAAATTGCAAGGACTCCAAAATTAGATCAAGTAGAATTGGTTCATACCGATGTGGGGGGGCCATCTCATATGTCTTCTCTTGGTGTTTCTCGATACTGTCACTTTTATTGACTATGCTACAAGGAATTTGTAGGTTTATTTTTGTAAAAATAATTCTAATTTATTTGGAATATTCAAGAATTGGAAAGCCCTAGTTGAGAATGAAACAGGGTTGAATTTGAAGTGTTCGAAATCAAATAAAGGCGGTGAATACTTCATGAGTTTTTAGAACTATTGTGCGGCTAATAGGATCAAAAGGATTATGACTGTTCCAATGAAGCCAAGGCAGAACGGGGTGGTAGAACGGATGAACAGAACGATCATGAGACATGTCAGGAGCATAAGGTTGCATGTCGGGTTTCCAAAACGTTCTAGGTTGATGTTGTAATTACAATAGCTTATCTAATCAGTAGGGTATCTTAAGTACCTTTGGATGGTGGATTGCCAAAAGAAGCATGGACAGGAAAAACGCTAACTTTATCTCATCTGCGTATTTTCGGTTGTATTTCTTTTGTTCACGACTTCACGTAGAACATGATAAGAGAAGCAAACTTGACCCTAAGTCTAGAATATGTGTCTTTGTTGGCTACAGGACTAATAACTATGGGTACAGACTTTTGGATTATGAAAATAGAGAAACAATTAAGAGTATTGATGTTATGTTCAACGAGTCAATTTTATTCAAAAACAAACAGGATCGAAAAGAGGTAACAACAAATGAATCAGAAACACACAGTTAACTCCACAAACAGAAACACAAACTCCTCTCAAGAGATAGTGCATTATTCACTGTTGCTAAATGTTAAGAATAATGAAAAGCCGTACCCTAATGGGTAGGCGAACTCTTATTTATAATCAATTTAGAGAACACTATTACAATCATACACCTACACACGCCGGATAATAATAACATAATAGT
>JAULJZ010220695.1:0-17754 GCA_032270985.1 Heliamphora pulchella
AACACCCTCGGTAGGCGGTGAATCATTCTTAAAGAAACTGCGATTGCAGGACTCGGTTTGCAAATTCTATTCATGTTGTTTCTGTTATTTCATTTTCCTGTAATTTCAAATTATTGTAATTGTTGAAAGTTAATGAAGATGTATTTTCTGGATCACCGAGCATGTATATATTTATGGCGTTGGATTATCTCCCAACAAAAAATAGTTATCGGAGCTAGTTGCCAGAGGCGGTAGTGGGAGGGGACGTCCAAAAGTGGTGCTCAGAGATTGTGGAAAACAAAAATAAAATAAAAATTTATGTACAAAATAAGTAAAAATACATTTTTATGTTTACAAAAAAAAAAATTAGTAAGATTTGAAAACTTTTTATATTTTTTTGAAAATGATAATAATTATTAAACATGTTTTTTTTATAATTTACAAAAAAAATTAAAACAAAAATAATAAACAATAAACAATAAGCATAAATATTATCAAACAAGGTTTATGTTTTATGGGTGTTTGTCTTTGAACTATCTATACTACTATCTATTCTACAATAGTAAGAAAGAGCAGCTAGTTGGTGTTTTTTTTTTCTTGAAACTCTGTGAATTTTTGTCTCGGATAAAAATGTCCTTTGAAATTTTTCTTCAAGTATCTTGAAACTATCATTCTATTACTTAACTTCAATTTTATAGGGTCTCCTTTTTTTATAAATTTTTTATGTTCTAAGTTTTTTTTTAGGTCAATTTCCTAGATTTATTAAAAAAAAGCAGAGAGACTCTATAAAATTGAATTTTTGGCCCATTTAGAATAATAACTTATTTGTTTATTTTATTTTATATATTTTTATTTCAATAAAAGAAATTTATTTTTTGACCAAACTATTATATTTTTTTGACTTGTCGAGAATTTTAGCACAAATTCTATTTGAATTGAGAAAGACTTCTAGTCTATCATGGTTATTAAATTTGAAGAGTTCTGAAGAATGCAAATTTGTAATTGTTTAATTAGTTTTAAACTCGATTAGTACAAGTTTGATTAAATTGTATTTTTTTTCTCTCCTACACATATGAATGTAGCATTAAATTATTTATGTACAAATTGTTTGAGAGGAGAATGAGTGAGAGTTGAGTGATTTGTAATCGTTTCTCAATATATTGAATTCTGCTGCCCGTGAAAGTAGGTAAATTATCGAACCACGTAAAATTTGTCTCTTTTTTATTTATCTGTGATTATTCAGGGCTTTTCTTGCACAACAAGTGGTATCAGAGTTTCAGTTAAAGTTGATTTTTTGCTTATGAGAATTCAAAACGATCAAAAATTATTTTTGAATATACTAGAAGTTTCATCTCGTCGAGACGATTCCAATAATATATTATATGTCAAAATCGAAGGTCCCACGCTTCCTCACGCTTGGATTAAGTTTCTATGAAAATTTGCGGTATACCACACGGATCCTTACTCTATTATTTTTGAATTGCTAACGCAGCACCGTGATCATTGATTTGATTGAGCAACAGCACTCTGCACTGCTTGGCTAATCTCCGTGATCTACGCGCAAATAAGCTTTACATTTTGTCTAATTTTTTTTTTGCTAGTTTTCGGGTTTACAATAATTTTCTTAATTTTTTTAAATAAAAAAATTGAATTGATTAAAACTGATATTGTAATTAAATCTGGAATGATCAAAACAGTAAGAACCTTTTTAATAAAAAAACAATCACACAAAAAATACTATACCAAAAAAAAAAAGCAAATTAATGTAAACCCAAAAAGCAGCAAAAAAAATAAATGGAATGGGAAGCTTATTTGCGCGTAGATTACGGAGATTAGCCAAGCCATGTGGAGCGCTGTTGCTCAATCAAATCAATGATCATTAGTGCTAATTCCAAAATAATAGAGTAAGGACCCGTGTGGCATTTCGTAAGTTTTCACAGAGACTTAATCCAAGCGTGAGAGAGTGTGGGACCTTCAATTTTGACATATAAATACCGTTAGAATCGTCTTGACGAGACGAAACTTCTAGTATATTAAAAAGTAGTTTCTGATCACTTTGAATTCGTAGAAGCAAAAAACCAACTTTAACCGAAGCTCTGATACCACTTGTTGTGCAAAAAAAGCCCTGAATAATCACAGAAAAATAAAAAAGAGGCAAATTTTACATGATTCGGTAATTTGCCTACTTCTACGGGCAGCATAATTCAATATATGGAGAAACGATTACAAATCACTTAACTTTCAGTTATTCTCCTCTCAAACAACTTGTACACAAATAATCTGAGCCTACATTTATATTTATAGGAGAGAAAAGATATATAATCTAATTAAAATTGTGCTAGTTGAGTTCAAAACCGAGTTTAGACGCTCCCGCACACTCCAATTAAGTTCCTGTTGTATTTGTGGTATAGTAAACGCATCCTTGGTGTATTGATGGATCATTGCTATTAAGTCAGTGGGCTGGGGATAATTTTGATTTGGTGAGGAGAATTTTTTGAGCCAGCAAGGAATCTGAATGATTTGATTAATTTCTCTGCACCGCTTGATTAATTGCTACATAATCTGCTCATGTCAATTCGCTTTTTAGATCTGTCCGCTCTGAATTTTTTGCTATTAGCTCAATTTAACATTTTTTTCTCTATCTTGTTCTGTTAGTTCAGTATATTTTAACAAATTTTTTATAGAATCAGAGAGGTTCCCACTGTTTTTGACAATTCTGGATTCAATCACGAGATCAGATTTAATTAGTTCTGCTTCTAAAATTTCGTTTTATCTTATTAGAGCATAAAAGTCGTTATTTGTGGTGGAGTTTAAAAAATAAAAGAGAGAGAGGAAATTTGACAGCTGAATCTGTTGAGAGTTTTGTTTGTTGGGTTCGGGTTGATTATTTGTATATTTGATTTATATTTGAAAATTTGGCTATTTGAATCCTCTGAAAAAGTAAGAGGTTTGAAAGCTTTGTGGCGGATATAGTTTGTTTTGTTGGCCTAGAGGAATCTATTTTATTCATCATAAGAAGTTTGATCTTTAAATAGAGTTTGTTCTCAGTTGAAAATTTTCAATAGATGAATTTTGTGTTGATTATCCAGTTGTATTTGTTGATGGATAATATACTGACAGTTTGGATGACAAGATGTGTCATTTGGATCAAGTTTTAATATAACTTGAACTTGACAAAATTTGATAATTTGAATAGCCGTTCCACCCAGTTCACATTTGGTCTGGACGTAATCTTTGCATATGTTCGTATTTTGATTAATTTTGAAATTTGACACCTTTAGGTGCATTTGGCGTCTCAAGATGCATTTGGAGGCAGTATTAATCTGTCAATATGTCTAATTTGAAGCTTTGATCACCTCGGCAAATTTGGCACCACTAAGCGTATTTGGATGCAGATTTTTTCTGTTGATTTGTTTGATTCAGAAATTTATGCACTTTTAGTGCATTTGAAGGCGACATTAGTATGTTGATTTGTTTGAGATATGAATTCTCATCAATGTGGAAATTATTGTGAATTTTGGCTCAAATTCTATTTGAGTTGGGATAGAGTTCTAGTCTATCATGGTGACTAAATTTGAAAAGTTCTGAAGAAAGTGAATTTGTAATTGTTTAATTAGTTTTGAACTCGACTAACACAAGTATAATTAGATTATATCTATTTTCTGTCCTATAAATATTAAAGTAGTCTCAGATTATTTATGTACAAGTTGTTTGAGAGGAGAATGAGTGAGAATTGAGTGATTTGTAATCGTTTCTCCATATATTGAATTCTGCTGCCCGTGGATGTAATGAAAAACGGTTTGCTACCAAAAACCTAAAAATCCTTTTGTTTGATTTGTACATACAGAAGAACATAAGATGAGAAATAAATAGACAACCAAACAACTATTCACAAAATAGGAGATTTTAACGTGAAAAATCCAAACGGGTAAAAAATCACGGGACTTATCAAGTTCAAAAGACACGCACTATAATAAAAGTTTTGATTACAAGAAACTCTTACAATACTTAATTGAATCCTCAACCTATTGCTAACCAGTCTTTTTGTCGAATTCTTGTTCACTAAATCCGTGCGAGTCTGCCGTCGGAATCCTCCTTTTGGTCTTCTTTACTTGAGACTCCTCTCAAGTTATTGCATGGATCAACTTTTTGAAACCTGACAGGTATCTTGAAGTTTCGTTGATTGTATCAAACTGTTCAGATCACTTAGAGACTTTCCTTTTCTTTAGAAAACAAACTCTCAAAGCCCTATCTGTCTCATAAAAATGTATAGCCGCCCCAGACTAAACAAGTTAACTTATAAACACAACCCTAAAACACAAAATAGGAAACAAAACGTGAACAAGACCGATCGATCGGTTAACAAAGCTTCTCAGGAAAATCATAAAATAGCACCAAGTTGACTTCTGCAAAAAAGGACCGATCGATCGGTGAGCAGATCGATCGATCGGGATCGATCGGTTAACAGATCGATTGATCAGTTAACAAATCCTCTCGAAAAAATCATAAAACAGCACCAGGATGACTTCTGTAAAAAAGGACCGATCGATCGGTTGACAGTTTGTCTCGGTTCTTTCTCAACCTTGTTTAAAACAAAAAACTTTTCCATGAGCAAGCTCACAATTTATCGTAAAAAATATAAACACATTGTCACAGCTTTGCCAAACACAAACATAATAAGTTCGTAAAGAACCTAACAATCTCTCCATTTGACAATTCCGTGACAACACAATAGGAAAGGTAAACAGTAACATTTGCTCATGAAAAAAAAATGTAGCCAAACACACAGAATAATATGACAACCTAACCATCCAACCAAAATGGTATATCTACCAAAAGGAAATAACCAACCAACATTGATATATCCATCCATACATTGCAAAAAGTATAGCCATCCACGAAGAGTGTGATCTAATGTGTGTGATCCAATAATATACATCCAAAAAAAAAAAATCCAACATATCCATTCAACAAAATGTTATCCAAATCTAGTCACTATACCACCAAACAAAAGGTTATCCAAATATATCCATCTAACAAAAGGTTATCCAAACCTAGCCATTATACCACCCAACAAAATGTTATCCAAACCAATAGCCACTATACCACCCAACAAAAATGTTATCCAACCCAAAACACCTTCTCCCCATTTGGCACGGAATTGCCAAACGAAAACAAAAAAAAAACAAAACAAAAAAAATCACGCAACAGGAGGAAGACGAGAGACCACATATGCCATGAACTCCTGCATCTCTTTCCACGTCTCGTGTTGATGATGAATGAGGTCACGAACATCAGCTCGCATGAGACTGACCTCCTCCTCGAGACGATCCAGACGATCAGGCACTCCCTTCCCCTCATGAAGATCCATCTCGGGATCAAAACCAAGCTCCTCTGTAGCATCATCAGAAGGGCCTGGAAGAGAAGAATCAGGAATAGATGGAGATTTGGGAATCAAAGAGGCGCTCCTTTTTAGGGTGGTTTTGGTGATAGGCCAGGAAAGGAATTTTAGAGTGTCAGGATACGACCTAAATGAACCTCTAGAACATAGAGAGACCGAGGGAACTAAGTAATCAGAAAACCAAACAGAAGACCCAGAGTATATTTGCCCCTTCAATCCGAACAATACGCTGAAAGATCAAGTCACTAACATCAACGGCCTTTTGATGAGTAATGGCCCACAAAATGTAGCCATGCTACTGAGATATATCGGAAGAGTGACCATTGAGGTCAATATTAGCACACACGATGATGTTAAAAAGACGATAGGTGGCGGTAAGGTCACATTGAGGAATAAGAACCCCAGCCACCAAGGAGCGAGAGACACCACAAATATCTGAGGCAATGGGGCCAAAATCAAAAGTATGCCAAAGAAAATAATATGGACGAGAAAAATCAGGGTCAACAGGACGGGACTCGAGCTCGAGCAAAGAAGCAATAGTATCGGGGGAAAGATAAAAGGAAACCCCCCGAACATGACCACAATACGTGTCGGCATCATTGGCCTTTTTGGTCAATGAGTTATAAAACTCGCGAACCAATGAAAGATTGACAGAGAAAGAAGCATCAAAATGAAAGAGACGGCGACAATTTAATGCAAGAATGCTATTAATGGCCAGATTATTAGGAAAGTCACATTACATGGCATTCCGTTCTAACAATACAGGTCGTTTTTCAAAAGATTCCTTGAATTGGAGAAACGAAGCTTTATTTTGAAAACAGCATACAAACTCAAAAACCACCCCACCACTAGTGGATTTGGCTCGATATTTTGAAGCTATGACAGATACTTCAAGAGAGAGAGAACCACACCAAGCACCGAAAACAAAACAAAAATCTAAGAAACCTAGCCCCCCCAAGACAAAGGAAACAGAGAACAATGGAGACAACGAGAAAGAGCAACAACCAAGAGACACACGACGGAGAAAAAGAAAAAAAACAAAGCAAAGAGAGAGCAAAACAAATCACCACACAGTATAGAAAAAAAAATTGAAAACGAACAAAAGGAATAAAACAAAAACTACTTACTTAAGACTGAGGGGCAACGTGATGGGGTTCAACCCAACTACTAGAGTCGAGAACCCCAAACGAGATAAATAGAAACCTAAAAAAAGAGATACAAGAGAAAAACAAAAAAACTTCAAACCCTAGACTTTAGGCAAACAAAGATAAACAAACATACATAGAAGAGAAGATGAGAGAGGAGACCACTTGCGTGCATAAGGAGAGATGGCCTCAAGAACCCAGATCGTGAGAGACCGAGAAACCAAGAGAGGAGCGCCGATAGAGAGAGAGAGAGAGAGAGAGAGAGAGATAAAACACCCAAATGAAAAAAAAAACTAACGCAAACAGACGTTAAAAAGACCCAGACGAAGGGATCGATTGATCCGTCTAAGGACCGATCGATCGGTCTTAGGCATGTTTCGGTTTTTATGTTCAGGGAAACAGAGAAGTAAAGAAGGACAACAGACTACTTGATTGATAGATCGATCTGTCAAAACAGACTACACAACTCAACCAGAAAAAAACAAAAAAAACAAAGCAAGAGAAAAGAAAAGAAAACTCTTTTTGACAGGGAAAGAACCATACTAGTATTAAGAAAGAAGTACCCAAACATAGCCCAGCATGCATGTATGCTATGTTAAATGACAAACCCAGAGTCAAGGCCAGTAATCAATAAGGTTAAGGCTCACTCATATAAGAGAAGAAATACATGTAGCATAAATTTTATGACAAAAAGTGAGTATGTGCTCTGATTTGAACAAGTCTACTGAGTTTTAGCACATACAGAGGCAAATGATACGAGTTACTTAAACAGATTAGATAGCCAAGAGTTACATAAAATGATCCTAATTTCAACTCAAACACGCTCGTCAGATCAACTCCCCCTTAATCTAGGCAAGAACCAAAAAAAAATTGTCAATAGTTCCTCAAGTGGCTGCCATACTGAGACGAGCGAGAAAGCAAGGCACGCTTAGATAGCCATTTCCAAAACCAACCATATTAAGATAAATAGAATGCAAAGGCGACTTCCACACTACTACGAACGAAAAAGAAAGGTTCGCATAGGTACCCATTTTCTTAAATCATAACAAATGTTGGCACAAGAACTGAGACGGCTACACACTAGTACGCCCGAAAAGATAAGGTCCGCATAGGTAGCCATTTCCTCAACCAACCGAATCATATAACGCCCAGATTAGGGAAAAATTAATCTTTCGAGAACGTAAGAGTTGTCAACATGGATTATGTCATGCAGTCAAGGTGAACTGATATTGTGTCAGAACTCAAATATCATTTGATTTCAATACATGAAAAATTGGACTACCATATTCAAATAGGTGTGTACATAATAGAATTTTGGTCAAAATGTATTTCAGTAACTATATGATTAGACCAATACCAACACAGAAAACAAAAAGCCTCCAGGAATGAAATTAAGCTTTACACACATACAAATACATAGGAATATAAAAAGGTACTTAACACTTAACACGAGGTTCCTAGACCCCTTTTTTATATATATATAAAAAAATACATTACTCGATAAGGCAGACTCCAAGAGTCTTCCTAAGAAACTCAAACCGAACATGGTCAAGGGATTTGGTCAAAATATCTGCTCGCTGAAACTCAGTAGCTATGTGCTCAAGAACAACTATGCCATCCTCTATCCCGAATAAAGTGGTAACGAATATCAATGTGCTTAGTTCGAGAATGTTGAACAGGGTTCTTGAAAATGTTTATTGCACTGGTGTTGTCACAATACAACACAATTGGACCCTGTTCAAAACTATAGTCAGACAGCATCTGCTTCATCCATAGAAGCTGAGTACAACCACTTCCAGCTGCTATGTATTCGGCTTCAGTTGTAGAAAGAGAGATGGCATTTTGCTTTTCGTTATGCCAGGAGACAAGATTGTTTCCTATATAAAAACACCCAGCAGAGGTGCTTTTTCTATCATTGACACTCCCAGCCCAATTCACATCAGAAAAATCGACGATATCAACAGTCATATCATAGGTAAACCAAATTCCATACCTTGGAGTCCCATTCACATATTTGATAATACATTTAACAGCTTGCAGGTGAGACTCTTTGGGATTCACCTGATATCTAACACATACCCTAACACTGAAAGTAATGTCAGGGCGACTGATAGTCAAGTACAACAAACTACCTATCATTCTCTGGTACATGGTCTGGTCAACAAGTTTGCCAGACTAATCTTTGGACAACGTAGTGGTGACGCTCATTGGGGCTTGGGCATGTTTTGAATTTTTTAGACCAAATTTCTTGACAAAATTCATAGCATACTTGGATTGAGAAATAAACATGCCAGATTCAGTCTGTTTGACCTGAAACCCTAAGAAATAGTTCAGTTCACCCATTAGGCTCATTTCAAATTGATTGCTTATTTTTGTCGAAAATTCTTTTATTAAGGTGTCATCAGTAGACCCAAAAACTATGTCATCGACATAGATTTGAGTTACAAGAATGTCATGGGTCTGAGTGTAAGTAAACAAGGTTCTGTCAACACCACCCCTAGAGAAATCTTTTCCTAACAAAAATGAGGTTAACCTATCATACCAGGCTTTAGGAGCTTGTTTTAGTCCATAAAAAGCTTTTTTCAGTTTCAGAACATGATTGGGCAAAGATAGGTCAACAAACCCTTTAGGTTGTTCAACATATGCCTCTTCTTTAAGATCACTATTAAAAAATGCACTTTTAACATCCATTTAGAACAATTTGATGTGGAGCTTACAAGCAATGGCAAAAAAAATTCTAATAGATTCAAGACGGGCCACTAGGGCAAATGTCTCATCAAAATCAATTCATTCAACCGAGTGTAACCCTAAGCAACCAATCTAGCCTTATTCCTAATCACTTCACCAAATTCATTTGTTTTATTTTTGAATATCCATTCGGTATCAATGACATTTTTGTCAGAGGGCTGAGGGACTAGTTTCCACACATTATTCTTAGCAAATTGTTCAAGTTCTTCATGCATTGCATTAGTCCAACATTCATCAAATAAAGCATCATTGACATTTTTTGGTTCCATTAAAGATACATAGCACATAAATGTTACCTCATCCCGCATTTGTCGCCGAGTCCACATTCTATCCGTGACGTCTCCAAGAACTTGAGATACTGGATGATTGAGCTTCATCCGTGCTGATGGTTCCAAACATTTCTTGAGAGAACCTTTGGGTTCTGCTTCTTGCACCTGAGACTCCTGTTTCACATTTGTGGGAGTCTTTTCGGCAAGTTCTTCATGTCCTTTCAGTGTAGACTGATTTTTAGCTTTTTCAGCTTCCAGTTCTTCAAAGAGTGTACCTAAAATATGTAAATCAGTATCAGTAGGTGTAAAAGTCGGTTCATCATCAATAACCATGTTTATAGATTCCATAACAGTAGATATTCTATTATTAAAAACTCTATATGCATGGCTATTTGTGGAGTACCCCAAAAAAATTCCCTCATCATTACGGGAGTCGAATTTACCCAGCTATTCCTTATCCCAAAAAATATAGCATTTACTACCAAAAGTATAAAAGTACGTGACATTCGATTTAGTTCTTTTCCAAAGCTCATAGGGTGTATGAAGAGCTCGTAGTCTCAGGTAGGCAAGGTTAATAATAGAACACACGATATTTATCACTTCTGCCCAAAAATGTTCTGGAACATTCTTGTCATGCAGCATGACATGAGCCATTTCTTGAAGAACACAATTTTTTCTTTCAGCTACCCCATTTTGTTGAGGAGTTTTCGGAGCCGAAAACTCATGATGTATACCTAACTCTTCACAAAACGAAGTAAAGTCAGAGTTTTCAAACTCCTTACCATGATTAGACCAAATGTGGATAATAGAATTATGGGACTTGAGTTTTTCATTTTGAAGCTTAAGGACAAGCGTTTTGAAATTAGAGAGCGTGTCAGACTTTTCTCTCAGAAAACTAATCCAAGTAAAACGAGAGAAATCATCTACTGCCACAAAAATGTACTTTTTCTTTCTACACTTTCTGTTCTCGTTGGTCCCATCATGTCCATGTGAATTAGCTCCAAAGGAGTTTTTGTGCCTAAGGTATCGGTCTTCTTATGAGGAATTCTAGTTTGTTTCCCTATGTGACACGTATCGCAGACACGATTCAGTGGACTACCCAACTTTGAAATTCCTCTGATTAACTCTTTATTGACAATCTTAGATAGATCCTTATAATTAAAGTGTCCAAATCTCCAATGCGACAATTTCACATAATTGATTTTGACAAAATTATAAGTCTCAGCATTTAAGAGAATAATGCCATAACAATTATCAGATATTTTAACACCATGGATGACAGTTTTACCTTTCTTATCTAAAATAATACAGTTTTTTTTTGAAAAATACACTTCATGATGAGTGTCACACATTTGACTAATACTAAACAAATTTGCCTTTAAACTGTCAACCAAAAGAATATTTTCCAATTTAGGAAGCCCAGGAAAAGAAATAGTGCCTTTTCCTATGAATTTAGTGGAATTCCCGTCCTTAAAAGTCACCATCGCACCATTATAAGACTTTAAAGAGGCAAACAGAGACCTGCCCCCTGACATATGTCGAGAGCATCCACTGTCAAGATACCACATGTGTGTATTTTGTGCTCTCATAGCAGTCTGAATCACATAAGCTTTTAGATCTTTAGATTGAACCTAGACTTTCCTAGTTTTCACAAGAGCAAACTCTTTTGAATGTATTCTAGGGGCCTTAGATAGAGACGGTCTATGAAACTGAACAGGATAGCTCAAGTGAGACATTTCATGCAATTTTAAATAATGTGGTCTAATATGACCTCTCACTCCACAGTAATGAAAGATAGGCACAAACTTCCTATTAGTTATGGGCATGCGATGTAAATGTTTACAATAAGGACGAATGTGACCCAAATTACCGCAATGATGATAGATAGGAGTAGAGTTTGATTTTCTTACCTCGCTACGTTGTATGGTGGCCTTACCTGTTGTACTTGGTCCCATTGAATTCACTTTCGTGAAGTTCACTTCTTTCTTGCCTTTGACACTCACATCATCAACCTATTTAGCTTTCACAAACATCGGAGCTGCTTTAAGTTTTTAAGTTGATTGCTTTTTTGTGGAAGTCCCAGCAAATCCCAATCCAGCTCTGTCACTTGCTGCCTTTTGATCTTCGAGCAATCCATCTAATGCAATTGAACCCGCATTTCAACGCTTAAGAGTAACAGTAGCATTGTTCAATTTGTTTTCAAGATCAGTTATTGTATGCTCTAACTGAGACATTCTAACAGCTTTATCATCATTCAACAACATAAATCTTTCCTTATCTTGTTTATAGTTTTCCAGATTAATGCACAAGATACTCAATTCATTCTTCAAGTTATCTTCTTTAGCTTGAGCCATCAAAAGCTCTTACACAAGTTTTTCTTTCTCACTTTCACAAGTTTTAAGTTGAAAAACAAGTTTGACACACTTTTTGATTAACACATAACTCTCTTTGTAGAGCTTATCGTAAGCTACTTGGAGAGTATCACTATCTTCTCCCTCAATAATTTGAACATCATCATCTTTTTTTTCACCATCAATCACAAGCTCAGTTATGTTATTGTCACTAGTCTCAGAGTGAACAAAAGCAACAAAGGCTATAACGTTATTATCATCATACTGATCCTCATTGTCATCACTCAACTCAGGTTCACTTTCATTATCCCAAGTTATAGTAAACACTTTTTGCTTCTTTTTCATCTTGTTAGGACATTCCTGTGCAATGTGCCCAAAACCTTTGCACTCATAACACCGAGGGCCTGGATTTTGAAATTTTTGTCCCTTTTTGTCAAAGAGTTTTGGACCATTCTTAGGTTTGTTATTCCCAAATTGCTTCTGAGATTTGTCGTCCTTATTTTGCTTTTGTTTTTCCAAAATTTCTTTAAACTTTTTGACAAACATTACCATCATTTTAGAATTGAATTCATCATCAGAATCACTAGCAAGTTTCCAACCAAACTTTCAACTGTAATTGAGTCAATGTTTTTGCTTTCCTCTATTGTAGTGACTTTTGGTTGGAAGCGTTCTGGAAGAGATCTTAATATTTTTCAAATAATTTTAAAATTAGAGATCTTTTCACCAAGATTAAACGAAGTATTAACAATGTCACTTAATTTAACATAAAAATCATCAAACTTCTTGTCTTCTTTCATACGTATGGTTTCAAAACTAGTGGTAAGACGTTGAAGTTTGGAGATTTTTACGGTTTGAGTTCCTTCGTGAGTGACCTAAAGAATGCCCACGCTTCTTTAGTCAAGTCACACGTACTTATTCTGTGAAATTCCTCCTGTGTGACCTTGCTAAAGATAGCGTTCAAAGCCTTACCATTTCACTCGGCATTCTCAAAGTCAGTCTTATCCCATTTAGCCGAAGACTTAGGGAGAATTTTCTCATCAACCATCATGGTCGGGTAAGCATACCCTTCTGTAACAACTAACCAAACTCTTTCATCAATGAACTCAAGAAAAGCTCTCATCCTAAGTTTTCAGAATGAGTAGTTAGTTCCATTAAGAAGAGGAGGTCAACTTATGGATGCACCATCTTTTAGATGATCCATAAGTGAAAATCAAACAAAAAGTATGATCAACACGAATCCTACTCTGATACCGATTGAAAAACGGTTTGCTACCAAAAACCTAAAAATCCTTTTGTTTGATTTGCACGTACAAAAGAACCGAAGATGAGAAATAAATAGACAACCAAACAACCATTTACCAAATAGGAGATTTTAACATGAAAAACCCAAACGGGTAAAAAATCACGAAACTTATCCTAGTCCAAAAGACATGCAATATAATGAAAGTTTTGGTTACAAGAAACTCTTACAATACTCAGTTGAATCCTCAACCTATTACTAACCAGTCTTCTTGTCGAATTCTCGTTCACCAAATTCGTGCGAGTCTACCGTCGAAATACTCCTTTTGATTTTCTTTACTTGAGACTCCTCTCACGTTATTGCATGGATTAACTTTATGAAATTTGACAATTATCTTGAAGCTCCGTTGATTGTATCAAACTGTTCAAATCACTTAGAGACTCTCTTTTTCATTAGAAAACAAACTCTTAAAACCATGTCTGTCTCATAAAAACGTTCAGCTGCCCCAGACTAAACAAGTTAACTTATAAACACAACCCTAAAACACAAAATAGGAAACAAAACGCGAACAAGACCGATCGATCGGTTAACAGACTGATCGATCGGTTAACAAAGCCTCTCGGGAAAATCATAAAACAACACCAAGTTGACTTCTGCAAAAAAGGACCGATCAATCGGTTGACAATTTGTCTCGGTTCTTTCTTAACCTTGTTTAAAACACAAAATTTTTCCAAGAGCAAGCTCACAGTATATCATAAAAAATATAAATCCATTGTAAGAGCTTTGCCAAACACAAACATAATAAGTTCGTAAGAACCTAACAGTAGGTAAATTGCCAAATCACGTAAAATTTGTCTCTTTTTTTGTTTATCTCTGATTATTTTGAGCCTTTTTTGCACAACATGACTTTCTTTATTGAGACGAACTAAAAAAATAAAATTTATTGGCCAAAATATAAAAAAAAATTCAAAAAAAACAAAAATAAGCTAAAAAACTAAATTCTATGTTACTTATATTCGTCTTTAGTGATTTTTTTATTATCTTTTGATTAAAATCTTTTACTTCTTTGGTTTATTTCATTGAGATGATTTGAAAAAATAAAAAATTTTGAACCAAAAAAATAAAAAAAACAAAAATAAAATAAAATTCATAGAAATTACCCAAACTGGGCCTTGTTTCTCCATTAATCTATCAAGAAAAAGACTCCATTAAATTGGAGTGTAAATTTTTTTAGTTAATTAAATTATTCTTAAATGTTAAATTTATTATTAATAGATTTTAAAACTCAAACTTTTATGAATGCTCTTTTTTTTTTTTTTTTTTAATTTCTCCTAATCCAGAGACTTGCAATGAATGCTTGTTGGGTCTATTCGGGTTGACCATAATTGTTTATTTTTTTAAACTTGTTGAATTAATAATTTATATAAAAAGTCAAATCAATTAAGTGTCATACTACAATAATGCGATATCTTTATGTTACAATTAATTCTTAAAATCTTATAAGTTAATTAATTTTTTTAAAACTAATATATTTCAATTATATAAATAATAATGTTTAATTAATTAATTTTTTTATATAATTACCTACATAATATATTTAAAAAATAAATAATTTTAATTAAATTATTAAATCAAAATAGCTTATGTGCACTCACAACTCCTGTTGTGACAAAGTTTTATTTGACAATTTGATTTTAAGTTAATTTTTTTTACTTAAAACTATTTTAAGTCCAAGAAAAATCAAAAATTAGTTCAGAAAAAGTATGTGAGGACTTTAAACCACCCTAAAAAGCCAATTTGGGCCATAGTAAATTCTCCAAAATACCCCCATAATTTTTTTGAGACACACCCTTTAGCCACCAATTGAAGTATTGTTAGGTAAAAAAATTGTTCTCCGGACTTTACTGTTTAGGGGTGTTAAAAAAAATGGTAAATCAATTCAAATCGATCAAATTAATTAACGATTTTTTTTATTAATGAATTAATTAAAATGGTTCTGATTTTAAATTATTAAGAACTGTTCATTATGGTTCAATTTTCGGTCAACCACCTAGAGAACCGTATAAAATCGAATCGGACTATTCCTTAGTTTTTTTATATTTATATTATATTATGTATTATATATAAAAAGATTTTAAAATGGTAAGTAATTTTTTGTCTCTTCTCTTTTTATTTGTTTTTTCTCTTTTATAATCTATTTTTAATTTCTTTTTCATAACATTGTGATATTATATAATTCATAGACTATTAATAATTAATAAAAAATAATTATACTACAAAATAATAAAATACAATGCATAGTTTATAAATACGAGAATATATTTTTTGTAACTTTATTAAACAAGATATAAAACAAATGTAAAATAAAATAATATAAGAAAGAATAGAGAACAAATAAATAAAAAGGCAAAATAAATATATATTTTTTAAAATATCAAATATGCAAAAAGTTTTAGTCTTAGAACTGCAGTTCCAAATCAGATCCAAACAGTTCACTATTAGTTCGATTTGGTCTGGTTCTGTGGCACTAGCTGTTCGGTTCGATTCTTAAATTGTTGTAACTATTCACAAACGATTTGACTTTTGATTTAGTTTAAAATTAAATCAAATCAAATTGTGTACACCCCTATTGCTATTCACAAAACAAAGTTTGGTACAAAAAAATTTCTTAATTTTTGATTTATGGGTCAATAAAAAAATAAATAAGGGTAAAATTAAAAATTATTAGCAAAAAAGTTAAAATGACTAAAAGTAAAAGTTTGGGGTTACCAAATCAATTTTTTAGCCTTTTTGACTTAAAACAAAAGGCTAAGAAATTTAACTTAAATCAAATTGCCAAACGAGGCGCAAATCACCAGAAATCCCCAATCCGACCATGACCCTTCCTCATCAATTTATGGGTAATGTTAATACCAAAAAGAAAAATGTAAAGTGAGTGAGAAAAAAAGAAAATATATCTAAAAATAAAATTTTATTTTTAACTTTTTTACTATGCATAACTTTGCACTGTTTGTAATATATAATTTGAGAAAAAAAACGTCAATCTTTAAGAAATTTATCGTTGCGATTTGATATTTGCTTCAAAATAATCAAACGCAAATGTAGGCCTTGTTTGGAAACTGGCTTTAAGCTGGTCTTAAGCTAGGTTTTTTTGTTTTCTTGCTTAAAGTCTAAAAAGTTAAAAAATCTCATTTGGCAATTCAAAGACTTTTAGCTTTTTTTGTCTTTTTGCTTTTTACATAAAATATTTATATATATATATTTTAAAAATATCATAACGTTTATTATACACATTTATTTTTTTTATAAAAATTATATTTTTAAAATTTACTCATCAAAACCTATTAAACAATATTCATATTGAATATAAAATTATTTAAAAATAAATTTTAAAAAATTATAACAACTTTAAGCTAAATTTTTGTCTTTTGGTTTAAAATCACTTTAAGCTAAATATTTTTGTTTATTGCTTTTTAGTTTAAAATCACCTCTACGGTTTATTAAACGATTTTTTTTTATTTGGCTTAAAATGACTTTAAGCAAAAAGTCTAATTAAAAGCCAAATTACCAAACAAGGCCATTCAAAAAAAATTCTTTTTTTTTTGGGTCAAATAAAAAAATCTTAAAGAAAATAGTGGTGGGCAAGCATATGGAACAATTTTACATGCTCATAAGAGCCCCTATTGTTCAGAATCAGAATAGGATGAGAGTCAAGCCGACAATATTGATGGTTTAATAGCTTATTTTTGAGTTTTTAATTTATGATTTAATAAAAAAAATTAAAAATTTAAATAACCGTGTTTATAGTTTTTTTTTGTTTTGTAGTTTTTGATTTTAAATCAATTATATATATTTTTATTTTAAATTTTAAATTGTAATTTTAACAAATATTTATAATTTCTGCTTGAGTTTTATGTTTCCCTATTACTTGATTAATACTCCACCGTTTATTGGGGTGTTAATTAAGGATCCATTTGTAATACTCCACCGTTTATTGGGGTGTTAATTAAGGATCCATTTGGCAACTTTAATTTTTTGGATTTTTAATTAAAAATGCAAAACAGCAAATATGGTTCGTTTGGCATAAAAATAAGAAGGTTAAAAAATCAAATTAAAACACAAATTCTTAGAATATTCTATTCAAACTCCAACCATTTTAAAATACAAGAATATTCCTCATTTATAACTTATTTACTACCGCTATCAATTACATTGTTAATATCAAATATATAGAAGGGTAAAATTATTCAATTTAAACAAAAAACAAAAATATTAGCTTTTTATCCGAACAACCAATTTTAAAAAAACTAGTTTAAAAGTTATGCTACCAAACAACCTATTTTAAACCAAATTTAACTTTTTAACTAAAAATATGAAAAAACAAAAGAAAAATATCTCTTAAGCTAGTTGCCAACCGGACCCAAGTCAAATGCTATCATTTTTTTTGAATACTGAAAGTTTAAAACAACACACCACATCATAGTTGTCAATATCGATTCTTACCGGCCAATATATATTGATTTGGGACAACACTAGTATAATAATTATTTGGTTTCTTATTGACCAAAATACCGGTTTGTATCAGTCTATACCAGCCGTACCGACTTATGCCAGGTAACAC